>QJNV01000056.1:0-227236 GCA_004155935.1 Monosporascus sp. GIB2
AAAAAATATTAATTTATTTATTTGTTTTAATCGTTTTTTTTTTTTTTTTTTTTTAGATATTAGATTTAAGCTTTTAGCACCGCCTACCTAGGCCCAGAACGGGGGTACAAAGCGTTTAGGGAGTATAATTAAGGAGAAAGCGATTAAGATACGAAATAGCGTTAAGTTACCCTTATTCTTGATTATATATATCTTTAAAGCGGCAGTATATCTATATAACCGTACCCTTAAATACGCATTTTTTAGTAAAACTTATACGAGGTATATTATATTTATTTGGCGTAAAAATATAATATTGTAGTGCTTAATCGGAAGCCTTAATAGGCTCACCTCCGAGCATATAGTTATATAGTTTACGTTATAACATTTACCGCTATAAAGAACACTCAAAATCTTTAGTAGCTAAATTTTAAAGCGTAAATTAAATATTTCGTCCGTTGCCGATTTACGAATATTTACGGAATTTAGAACTTATTAATTAATAAAAGTATTGATATTCGAAATATATAATTTAACGAAAAGGTTATTTTTTAGGTAATATCAAAAACTTAAAAAACAACCTTTTGCACGTTATAAAGGAAAAGCTACAAAGGTTATTCTAATAGGTAGAAATACCTAATTAGGCTAATGGCCACCCAATATATACCTAAGAAAAAAATGAAGATTTAAGCTAGATTTAGGTACCGGTTGGATTGGAGGAATAGCTTCAAAAAGGTACCAGCGTAAGAGACGTACGGGATAGGGAAAAATAAAACTGTTTATAAGAGATTAATTACCTTTATACGACCTTTTTATTCGAACCATTCCCGTTCCCTGCACTATTACCGCCACCTACGTCTGCCCTAATAACTGTTACGATTATTACGCCGCCGAAAAAAATCGAAATAACCTTAAGGTCCCGTTCTTTTATTTAATATAAAGTAGCAGTAAAAAAAAGAAGGCACCTTACAGGTAAAAAACTTCCCGTACGTTCCGTACTAAAAAGGTATTATCCGAGGTAATTACAAAATATAAGAGGTAATTTTTAATGCTAAACGTAAAACTTATTTCGTATGTACATTCTATAACCGGCCGGTAAGCTGCGGAAATATAAGAAAAATAATTACTTGAAATACGCGTTACCTTAATCGAAACAACTTTAATATACTAAAGATAAAAATATTACTTAAATTATTGGAACGGATATACCGGCGGGATTTACCGTTACCGCCGCGAAGCCATAAAAAACTAAGTATACACCCGTTAGGGGAGATGTTCCGTAAAGCCGAAAAAGCTTACTTACAAAACTATAAAAAAATACGATCCTGGGAGGCCGTTAATTAGTTATCTGCTAAAGGGAAATAGGTTCTAAGGTGCATATAAATATACGTTTACCAATTTAATAAGAATAACTAGCTCTAAAAATACAAGGCTCATTTCGTTCTATAGGGCAATTAATAGCTTAAAAACGTCTATAGCGATACATACGCAATTATATTTGCTGGAAAAATCGTTTTAAGCTTTAATCGCTATTACGGCTAGGTTCGACCTAAAGCTTAAGTAATATGACGCTATAAAGGCCTTTATAAATACCAACTTACTTTACGAAATGTATATAAAAACGCCCCTAGAATACCCGTAACGTAGTAAGATTTTTTTAATTAGGAAAGCATTATATAGATTAAGAGAGTTACCTTTGTTATAATAGAAGAACTTTATTGGAATATTTAAAAAGTTGGGATTTAATTTCGTTCCTTACGAACCTTATTGTTTTATTCGTTAAGGGGTGCTAATTTTTTTAATAAACGATATTATTATAACATATTATGAAAAAGATTAAACTTCGTCGATTAGTTAATTTAACAAATACGAGAACGGTATACCCTTATAAAAGGGTAAGAACTTATAATAATTCCTCGGTATCGAAATGATTAGAAATAGACCTAATAAGAAAATCTAGTTATCCTAATCCGATTTCATAAATAAGCTGATTAACTTAATCCCCCTAAAAGATTTGAATAACTTCCTAAAAACGCTTATAACTGGCGTCGAGCTATTGTCGAATCCTAATTTGGCCCATTTAGGTTTTATTAACAAATACCAAAAAAAAAAAAAAAAAATAAATTCCATCCTTTTCGTAACAGTTAATACGCAATCCGATATATCCTTTGCGGTATCTCGACTTGCCCGATTTAACCTAAACCTTAGCGACGTACCTTACAAAGTTGCTAACCGAGTTATATTATACTTGATCGGAATTAAGATATTAACATTACAGTTCGGGGGTAAAGCTTCGTTAAATACCTGAAGCAACGCTTTTTTCGCAGATAATACGATCGGCCGAAAAAGTTCTCAAACTTACGTTATAAAGTTATTCGAAAAAGTAATAAAATGGCGGGCGAATAAGCAAGATATAGTTATTACTTTTTTATAAAAGCGGAATTGTTATATTTTACGCAGGTTATAATAAAAACTTTATTTAGCTTTCGATTAATTAAAGAATTAGGAGTTATCTTACATATAGGACCGGTAAATATATAGTGCGATAACTAATAAACTATACGGCTTATTAACGCCGATATCGCTATGTTAATAACGAAATTACGGTATATGGATATATACAACTACTAGTTATGAAAGGCCGCAAAAAGGGACTTGATTAAAATGGATTATACGTCTATGGACGATATACTAGTTAACGGATTAACTAAAGCCCTGTTACGTAACCCCTTTTAGCATTTCAAAAAGTAACTAAGATTAATAGATATTACGGAAGCCCTTAATTAGCGGAGAAATACCTTACGAATAATTTCAAAGGAAAAATTAGCTAATTAAAAGGACTTAATCCCCGGAGGAAAGGTGGAATAGAAAGCTGTAGCTTTAGGAATAGTAACGATTAACGCCGTAAATAATTTAAGGCGTTAAGGGGGTATGTCGGCTAGCAAGGGTGCGCTAGCACCCCATATACCGAAGAATCCCTCCGACCGGAACATATATGTTCCGGGACTAGATCACCTTAAAGTGCAGTGCGCGTTTTAGAGCAGCTGAAACTAGTCACTGAATATAAGAACAACTGATGTCCCTTATATCTGACAATAACTCCTGTATCTAAAATCTTCCACCTTGGCACCTGACATTTTGTTGCTTGTCCACCGAGCCTATAGTTACTCCTTTATCCTTAAATCTGTCTTGCGCATAGATGGCGATCTCGGGAGAAACGGTCCTGAACCCTTTAAATCGGGTAACTAAGCACAATTTTCATATATATTAGCACTTTCGTGGTCTTATGCGAATAGACATCACGTCCTAAGCATCAGGTTATTTGAGGATGAAAAGGGGCTTAAGATGTCCGAGGAGGCTCAGCCGAAACTAGACCGTACGTGGGATAGTTGCAGGAAACAGGGGCCTAGAATCATAAGTTTCTAAAATCCAAGGACCAACAGAAGGCAGGCGACTTACTAAAAGGTATTAGACTTTGAGATTATCGGAGGCGCGTACTTGTGACGTCGCGGACCCTTTCCTACTTAGGTAGAGCCCTTTCAGCCCGCCCTGTTTCCTTCTATAACTCATGGATAACTCCGCCGTCCCGCAACACTTGTGCATTCCTTAATGCGATTGTGCCTTATGTAAAACTATGGGATCTCTTGGCAGATCCATAGCCCAAGGGGGTATCGAACGCCGAAGGTAGAGCCTTTCAGCCTCCTTGTCGACGAGACAGCTTTCGGGGCAAAGGTGAGTGGCTATGTCTTCCCTTGCCTTATTAAAGTAAGCACGCTCCACCGCGACATGCTCCCCTCTGTTCCCTTCCTCTGTGGGTGCCCTTTCTCAACTTCCTTATTCTCTGGTCTCTATTCTCCCCCTTCCTTAAACTCGGATCCTCTGACTTGATACGTTCGAACCATCCCTTATCCAGATATTCGATAAGTAGATAACGAAAGACTAGGGTCGAAGACATGGCCTAGTAAGCTCTTTTGGGCCTCGTATGCCTGAAAGCAAGTCTCATACGCCTCAGAGTCGGTACCGTTCAAGCATCTGATAGGTCTGTTGTCACAGTTAGGCTGATTGCGAGGAAAGGTTGCATAGAGTGTGTGAAGTGATAATTGTCTGACTAGAATTGAGCTCTAGGGAGCGGTAGCTAGGAAGCTCTCTATATATTTAGGGCACACCGGAATAACATTATTCGGGGGTACTTGGAGCTTGCTGACTAACAGAGATACCCCTATTCTACGACATCTGTATCCCTTGAAAGGGGTTAAAGGGTAATCTCTGTCGGATATTTCTGGCATCTCACGTCTCAACCCAAGCTCCCCTTGTGTCTACTTTGGTAAGTCAGCGAATATAAGAAGGAACCCCTAGACGCTCTGCACGGCAGTCTTGCCAAAGGCCACCAGGGTTTGAAAGGGAGGCCGCCCAAGGCATACAGTTCCCGATATCAAGATGTAAGTAACGAGTTCACACTCTCTCGATTCCGATTACTAGTTAACCGCCTTCACTCAATTTCTCTCCCTCACACTCGGTCATCATAGCCAACCACCTATCTCGACCTGGATCCACCAGCAGGAAAGGAGGCAGCCGGAGATAGCAGATCCATCTCTCGTGTGACTCGCCGAACCAGGAGAGAGCTCGGATGCTGAGTGTGAATGCCGAAATTAGAAGGGCGAAGAGGTTGTGTTGAGGCTGTCATATAGCTAATTTCCCTTGCAGATCGTCCGCAATCATCTCTGACAGGTCCTAGTTCCCGCTAATGAAAACTTGACAAATCGAGTCCTTTCCTTGTCGTTACCCCTATGTTTCTGCCCTGCCATCCCTGCGCCTGGTCGTTTCATCGCTTGCTCATCGGCGTCATGCTTTCTAAATCCATCTCTCCAAGAATCCGAGTAGGGAGTTAGAACGTCCAGATGGCGTGGTGTGACTATGCTGACTTGAAGGATTCAGGGACCACGCAGAGAGCTTGGTAGGTTCCTTTATGGAAGATAGCGTCGAGTCATTGCTCCTCATAGGTCTGATCTTCTCATAGATTCCATCTTTCCGACCATAAGAGCTGCAAAATTCAGACGCAATTCCTCCCAGCCACGCTGCCTTTCTGCCTTGCCTTCAGTTAGGGGAGTGTACTCACCATACTGGGGTTTCCTGTATCTGCCTTCTTTTGACCCTCCTTGCTAGTACGTGGCAAGAAATCGGCGATACCGAAGGAAAGGGCTCGGCAGTGATGCTGGAAGGATATGCGTTTGTAATACCGCCTTGGAGATTAGAAGATTCTGCTTGCGTGGTACGGCTCCATTGCCTCGAGAGGAAGGACCCAGGAGCCGCGCGAAGAGACCAACTGATCACGGTTCTTTCATGCAAATAATTGCTTGTGGAGAAGGTCACGCGGAGGAGCAGGTAGCATCCCAGAAACCTGGTGGGGTGGGAATCGAAAGGGGCATGGTATGAGACCCTGCATCACGCACTGAAGCATATAACTGAAGAAGAAGTGTATATTGAAGGTTGCCTGACCTCTAGAAGGTCTTCTACAGGAAGTAAGAGTAGTGAACCCTCCTTAAATACACGTAAATACAGGTGTAGCTGAGAGAAAAGGTACCAGGGGTAAATAAAGCTATTCCCCTTTTAGTCCGATCAAGCGAAGCCAAGGCTCAGCTTGTTTGATCGACTTCAGCTGGGTCTGACACATGGATAGTCCGAGAAGTTCCCTTTGGTGCAGCAGCAGCAGGCAGAAGGAACTTCAAACCATGGAGGTCACCAACAAAGCTCCAGTGAATTTAGAAGTCAAATTGTCCATAACCATAGGCCGTATGCGGGCCACGTCATCGCCCACCTTAAGCGGACTCTTTCCCCTTGTTCGCTGCTCGCTCAACGACAGGTGGACTCTTTTATTGCATAGCAACGATTCGCCCTGTATGAATCCGCATGGTCTGTCGCCTGATTTTGGATGAAGAGGTGAATCTATAGCCTAGGTATACATCGTGCGGACAAGGGAAAGCCTTTTCTAGCTTCTGTTCTCGGGATTCGGCGTTTGGCCCTCAATGTTGATATAAGTGACTAACCCCTTTTGCCTCGCTCTCGAACGCACACTTTGTTGTCTTCTCTTTTTTCCTCAATCCTTTCTACCTCAGGCTCTATGCTTCGTCATATCCGCTCCTTTATCTCTTCTCTTCGGTTCAACTCTCTCCTTTCCTCCTGCTTCGCTTCCCTTATTCTTCTTACTGTCACTGGCAAGATGGAATTCCAAATTCCCGCATATGCAGTCTCTTGGTAGGGCTAAAATCGACTGCTTTGCGAGCTTTAAATCTTAGCTTTCTGGCCTCCGGTATGTAGGTGGCGTTCGTAACGGTGAAGGTAGGTTGTGGTATCGGGTTGGTTAATTTTCCGTCATGCCACTTAGCGAGCTCTTTAGATTCTCATAGAAGTTTGTATGGGAGCAACATCGTTCATCTTGTCCATGGGCACGTCGATCACGGGGTACTAGTCTAAATTTACAGGTCTCGCGCTTTTATTTCATGATACTTGATCCTCCTCCCTGCCGAGTTATAAATGAATGGCGCGAAATCATGAACATGTACAAAATAGAAGTTAAGGGATCCGTGCAGATACAGGTGGTCCGCCAGAATTCGGCTCCAAA
This sequence comes from Monosporascus sp. GIB2, assembly GCA_004155935.1. Classification (NCBI taxonomy): domain Eukaryota; kingdom Fungi; phylum Ascomycota; class Sordariomycetes; order Xylariales; genus Monosporascus; species Monosporascus sp. GIB2. The sequence goes on from QJNV01000056.1 coordinate 6,599, forward strand.
AACTAGGAGCGCATGAGCCAGAGAGGCCGGCGTATAAGGATGATATTTATGTAGGCCTAAGGTGCAAATGAGACTGTTCGCCGCTCAAACACCAAAGTGGACGTAGGGAATCCAGTAAGGATTCGTCAGCCCTCTTGCCTGAGTCCCCATACCCAGCAACTTGGCATCTCTCCCCTCCCCTTCCCTCTCGATCCGTCCGTCACGTAGCGCTCTAACGGCTCGATGGAGCCCTCGGCAGACCGCCGCGTCCGTCATCCCCTCGTCCCGTAATGTCTCGTACAGAACTCTCGCCACATCAACACAGTGCTTGTCCGATACTTCCCAAAGCGTTCCCACAACATGTCGGAAACCTGCGAGTTGGAAGGCGCTGACGAGATGGATTCCCTCGTCTGCGAGTCTGGCTGCCTCGTTTGCTCCCGTTGAGCAAGCTGAAAGATACCCAAGAAACGGTGGGTTATCTTGGAATCTACGGTCACGGAGATCTCCTACGGTTAGCGGGTTGCTCTTCCAATCTTCGAGGAGCAAACAGTTTTGCGAAGGCTCCATTGGATCTGACTGCCCGTGGCCGGCGAAGTGGAATATCCTACATGTCCGCAGGTGTTTAAGGACGTCCTCCTTGCGTGGTATCGGTGTAATTGGCTTTAACTGGAGCTCCAGGCAAAAGTTGTTCAACATCTCCACTTCAGCGGCAGCAAATGGAAGGGTTCCATTCGAGGACAAGCCTTGTGTTTCGTGCATGGCAACCAGGAGAGCTTGGTCAGACGGGGGGCTAGCGTGTTTGCGAACATGGAGTCGGCGCCCATATATTAATGCCTTAACTGACGAGGCGTACGACGACATGACTCGGTCCAGGACTGTTTCAGCCGATCCCGGAGCATGGCGTCCCGCTGCATGAAGAGGTAGCTGGCTGAGAAGTCCGGTAGGAATCCACCAAATACGAGGCCAATTGTCGTCGGAGATGGTGTCCCTAAACCCGAGCGCGCCTAGACTTGGCCGCGCGATAACATCCCAAAGCCACTCAAGCAGTGGTGAGAAAGACGCTGTTAGACGAGACAATTCTAGATTTCGAGTACGTTCTTGGACTTCTCCCAATGTCAGACCGGGTAATTCCAATACCTTGATCCAATCGCGCCTAATAAGGAATGCATCACAGCGGTAAGAGCTCAGATTAACGACGATAATAGGGTCCGGATCTGCAGCAGCCATCAACTCTTCTGCGGTCGGCGGAAGAAGGAAATTATGGAATCCAGGCTGAGCGCGAATTTTCGTAATAAGCTCGCTGAATTTCTGGTCCGCGTTACGCCGCCGTTTCGCTTGTGACTCCCAGGATAGTGCGTCGTCGGTAGAAATCGGAGAGATTCTGTCCGCTGGCGTGTCTAGTTCGTCTCGAAGGGATATGAATTCGTTTGCCAGATTAGGGTGCTGCTGTTGAAGATCAGAAACATCGCTGCGTATTTCCATCAGCAGACCAGCAATAACGTCGCGACCGAGCTCGAGGAGCTGTAGGGCATGATAGGCCTCCTTTCCTGAATTTAAAGCCGTAGCCGCTGCCATAGAAGCTAAGCCTGCGAAGTCTGCAAGCATATGCTGTTTGTCGGTATGCTTTAATGACCGTGGGCTTACAGTGGGGAGGAGGTTTACGGCTTCCTGCAATAACAAACTTGATTCTTCCCAATTCGACTGCGAAGTAAGGATGTTAGCGGCCTGCCGAGCTAGACGAATACGAACGGAGGCGGGAGCGGTATGACAACGCCAACCCTCTTTGTACGAGGTAAGCGCACGGTTAAGATCATCTATCGAAACGGTCCGTTCGAATCGATTGGCGAACCAGTCTCCAAGGTTACTTAACAGACGAGCTCGATCAGGGTGGTTTTGAGGTATGGCGTTTACTGCCATGTCCGTAACGTTGATAGCACGGTTAAGGTCGTCAATCGAGCGGGTCCGTTCGGATCGACTGCTAAGCCAATTTCCAAGGTTGTTCAAATAGATAATTCGATTAGGGTGGCCTTGAGGCGTGGCCTCCACTGCCATGTTCACAACATCGATAGCACGGTTAAGGTCGTCCATCAATCCTATCCGCTCAAATCGCCTGCCGAACCAAATTCCAAGGCTGTTCAAATAAATAGTTCGATTGGGGTGGTCTTGAGGCGTGGCTTTTACTGCCATGTCCTCAACGGCGACAGCACGGTTAAGATCGTCCATCGAGCCGGTCCGCTCAAATCGATTACCAAGCCAGAGTCCCAGGTTGTTTAACCGACCAGCTCGATCAGGGTGGTCTTGAGGTGTGGCGTCTACTGCCATGTCCGTAACGTCGACAGCATGGTTAAGATCGTCTATCGATCCGGTCCGCTCAAATCGCCTGCCGAGCCAGATTCCCAGGTTACTTAACCACATAGCTCGACCGGGGTAGTCTCGAGGCGTGGCTTCCACTGCCATGCTCGCAACATCGACGGCACGGTTGAGATCGTCTATCGAACCGGTCCGTTCGAATCGCCTGCCGAGCCAAAGCCCAAGGTTGTTTAACCACATAACTCGACTGGGATGATCTTGAGGCGCGGCCTCCACTATCATGCTCGCAACATTAACAGCACGGTTAAGTTCGTCAATCGAATCGGTCCGCTCAAATCGCATGCCGAGCAGGGTTCCAAGGTTATATAACCAAGCAGCTTTATTAGGGTGGTCTTGAGGTGTGGCGTCTACTGCCACGTCCGTAACGTCGACAGCACGGTTAAGATCGTCTATCGAGCCGGTCCGCTCAAATCGCATGCCGAGTATGGCCGCCAAGTTGACTAACGCGGAAGTTTTTGGCGTTATATTTACTGGCCGATTGGCCAATTGATTCACTGCGTAGAGATGCTGAAAGAGCCTCGTGAAAAGCCCGCTGAGCCTTGTATTCTGCGGAGGTGCCCAAGATCGCCATGTATGCTGTAACTCAGCCTGCAAAGTTAACGCGATGTAATCCCTGCATCGCCACCAAGGGGAGCCCTGCATGAGCTTTAAGGGACACGTCAAGAATGCCTTGCTGTGGCCTGGTCGTCTTAGGCAAATTCGGAACGAAAATGGGTTGGCATCCACCGTAATGGAGGCGTTGAGCAGGCAACTTTTCCATTCAGAAAGACAAGTTAAGGCGGAAATCGCTCTACTTTCGACAGAGCGACCTCGAATATGGGCTGGCTGTTGCCCGGCATCGGTGGGCAAAAGGGAGGTTTGCTGATGGCGCCCAATGACGTTCGCACACTAGAGACGTTGGTGCACGTGCTGATGCAACCTACCATGACACTATACTAGCTGCTGTGGACGAGTGGCATATTCCAACTCTCATAATACCAGTGCTCGTATTTCTCGGCTAGTCTCACCGCTTGATCGCTCAGAGAGCCCTTGGAGCCCGTGTTACAGTATCAAAGATGACCTCTCGAGTCAGTTTCAATCGACATGCACGTGAAAACGTTCCAATTTGGATAAGGAGGCGGTGTTGCGGCATGTAGTTGTTGATACGATCTAGCCTAATGAGATCAGGGCTCTGGCCATGTCGATTGCGCCCGACAAGGCTGAGTTTTAAACCCCAAAGAAGCAAGGCCGTATCAATTTTTTTTTATAATCACAGCTCAGCAGCATGTTGCTCAGCGCGTGGCAGCCCAATTGACGGGGCTGTAGAAAGGTGGGTTGGCATCCGGTGGCTTAGATGCGGGGTTCGACGTGGCTTTCTTATGAGCCATCTTATTGGGGCTATATTTTATTTTTCCTAAATAAGTTGACAGCTACCAGCTTCCCTGTACGAAGGTCGGGCGCAAAAGTCTACAAACATCACCCCTCTGCCCCACAGTACAGTAACACCACCTAAATACAGTGGCGCCCATATGCAGCCTACATATCAACAATGTCAAAAAACAAATCGCAAAGACAATAACAATAAAAATCAGATAAATTCGGATTAATCATCAAGATCTTCCCAATCAGCTTCTGAAGCTGATTTTGCAGCTTGTTCTTCAGCTAATTTTTGCTGCAATCGGGTCCTTCTGAGGGGAAAGTAAGTCCCTCCAGCCAGTTCTTCCTGCCGTTCGGCTTCATCTTCTAACCTTACTTCTTCTTCAGCTTCACGATACATCTGTTGAAGCCATTCATCGCCCGGCTTCTCTTTGGTTCCGTTGGGAGGCCAGGTACCTTCTTTATAGTTATTCCCACCCTTGAGATAAATCACCCACGCGATATTTCCTCGAAGGCGATCAACGAAGCGTTGGAAACGGTACAAAGGGAAGTGGTTCCAGTCTCCGATCCACCGTTCCTCCAACGCTGACCTCTTCTTAGGGACTTCGAATTTGGAGATACTCCTCTTTAAGCATCCCCAAGGCGGTTCGATTGCGTTGAGATCAGGTGAGTTGGGAGGCCATTCGAGTCTTTCCACTCCAGCTTTTTCCCAGACCTGCCGGCACCATCGCGAGGCGTGTGATGGAGCGTTATCCTCTTGAGCGACAAATCGTAGGTGAGGGTATTTTGCCCGTAACCCTTCAAGAAATGGGAGGTACAACGGCTTCAGAACTTCCTCACGATATCTGATCCAATCGATGCCACCTTTCTTCGCGTTCCTCTCCTGCTTACCGTATTCAGGCTTGAACGTCCACTTCGGTTTCGGACCTCCCTTCGCACGGGCAAGGTCTAACCTCCTCATCGCCACTTCCAGCTCCCATTCTTTTCGAGCGTCAGGTTCCACCTGTAAGTTGTACTCCCCTATCATTTTGGCGTAGCGTTTAGTTAACTCCATGGTTTCCGTAGGCCAAACGTAACAAGGCCCGACTTGGAAGTACGAAAAACAACCCCAGAACATGAATTCCTGCCTGCCTTTCCACCTCATACGTATACAGTGGCGATGATGGCGGTCTTTAACGCTTCTCCATACCCGACGCCGTCCCCTTAACGCACCAAGCTGTACTGACGTTTCGTCACTCCAGACAAGTGAGTGGAGGTACGTATTGGACCAATTCTTCGCTTTGAGGCAAAAGCGGTAACGCGTCTTGATCTGTTGGCTGTTCAGCCCGGGCTTGGTGGTCCATTTAACGGGCCGAAGGCCCAGGGTCTTAAGGATCCTTAAGACGGTGTATCGCGAGATCTTCTCCTTGTCAGGTTTGCGTTCGTTCACTTTGGCTGCGATTTGGGCTGACGACCATGACCTTGTAGTGCTATTCTTCGTCACCGCCGCCCTCACTTCCTCCTTCTTTTCGCTCGTTGCTTTTCGTGGTCTGCCAGCTCTCGCCGCCGAAACAACGTGCTCCTTGCGTACAGGCCCCCCTGGAACCCATCCACGCCGTTGAGCGCTATAACGCAAGGAATTGAACCCCGCCCGCGTGTACCCCGTGAGGCGGTTGATTTCTGCGAAGGAGGCGCCACTTCCGTAAAGAGTGAGGGCTTGAGCCCGCGTGGCAACACATTTTTCGTTGATAATGGTCATGAGGATAAAGATATGTCAAAATGATAGTTTTTTCCCGGAGCGAAAGTAATACGTTCTCTTAAAAAGTGTTCATTTGCAGGCTAAAACAGGGTATCTTGGGAGCTAAGGGCTACCCCAACGTTGGGCAGAAAATACAGTGGGGACTGACACGTATCGATAAATCCTCACTGTGGGCTAAAGTGGGTATGTTTGTAGACTTTTGCGCCCGACCTTCGTAGGTGGAAAGAGACCCACCCCGCCACCCAAATGCCAAATGTTAACGTTTTAAGTGCGATTTTTAATTAATTATTATTATTAACTTATTCCGTTTTTTTTTCGTACTTACCTATAACCTGGTATATAATAATAATAATAATAATATATCGTTATATTTACGAGCATTTTTTAAGGTAAGTTTTCTTTTAAAGTTAATAAAATATAATATATTTTCTTTACTTTAAAAAGACGTAACCGTATAAATAAAATTGAATAAAATAATAGATTGGTACTTTAATTCTTAAGCTTTATTAAACCGATCCTTTTCGTAATAACTTTTGTCTATATCGATTTTTCTCGGTATTTTACAAGATTTTCGTTATTCGAAGTAGTTGGGCAAATTATCGTCCGTATTTTTTCAGCCTATAACGTTTTAAAATTTGAACGTCGGTATCCGTTAGCCCGTTATTATCTCTTTTTTCCCTTTTTAATTTCGCTAATAATATCTTTATAATTGGCATATTACCTGGTTGTAACGAACCTGTCATATATCCACCTAGAGGTATGAGCAGTATCCGAAAAGGGTCTTGATTTGCAGGTAACAATAGAACGAAGAATGATTCAGGGTGTTCGTTAAAGAGATTTAAGGTACTCTTCCCTTAGTTAGAGAACGGTGCAGTTGCCTCTGGCTAAGAGCTTAGATTGATAGCTAAGGAGCGAAAAACTAAGTAGGTGCTATTTACATGAGAGGCCGATTCATTATATATCCCAATCCTTAAAGTGAGTGTGTCGTGGATCTATGTGATCTATGTGATCTAGTCCAGATCACCTAGATCACCTAGATCACTGCCCTCCAGGTTCCAGCCAAGACCCTTCGCCCGGGGTTTAGCCGTGGAGGTTCTGCGCTAGGCCTCAAAAGGTTGGTCTTCTCAAGGCAGGAACCCCTGTTCCTGTAACACTGGTATCAGATTTTATAAAAATTAATTCCCGTTATTTTCGTAAATAATATCGTATTTTAAAATTAAAAGTTAAACGTAATGTTTTTAGAAAATATTATTCGGATCGATAAAACTATCGATATTTTTTGTTCGTCCGGTAACTTTATAAGATTTGGCTATCTTAAACGGAATGGTTTCGTTAAAAATTTTACCGGTACGGATTACCAGTATCGTATACGAGTTTCGTGGCATAGTAAGCCGTAATGGTAATAATAATTAGAAAAGTTGCCGTAAAACGATTAAGCCGTAAAACTGGCGAAAGTTCGTAAAATTTTTTATACGTATTTAAGATTTATCCTTAAGGTTTACCGCGTAAAGCTTTACGTTTTTTAAATTATATTATGTAATTATGCTAAATTATGAAATTAACGGGTATAAAATTTATCAAAGTCGAAACTTATCGGCAATTAAGCATTAAAAAATAAAACTTTACGGGATTAAAATATATAATTTATCTTAAATCGTAAAATCTACCGTTTAATTATTATATTCCAAAATATTAAGTATAATATTTATCGTACGATTATATCGCATAACTATTTTCGTATATTTGGCTTAACCTGGAAAATATAGCTTAAACTTAGTAATATTTTACATAATACATTTTCCCTTACCGCTCGAAAGCGGTTTTAATAACGCCGAAAGTTACGAAATAGCAACGCGTTAATAAAATACGAAATAAAGCTATTAACGTTAATTTTTACAATTAATATAATATTAATAATATCCTAAAGGAAATTAAAACTTAAAAAGCTTAAAAAGCTTAAAAAGCTTAAAAAACTTAAAAAACTTAAAAAACTAAAAACAATTTAAAAATTTTAAAAAAATTTAAGAAATAATTAACCTAATAAAAGTATTAATTACGTTTTTATATATTGTTATAATATATCGCAATTTACGTTATGTTTAAATATAATAGTTATGTTATTAAAATGTTAATATTAATTAAAAACGTTAAAAACTACATACAAAATCAGGTGTATCAACTGAAAACAGTTTAAGGGGGTATGGGGGGGTTACATACAGGCTACTAAGAAGCTGACAGCTGTCAAGGTGCTTAGGAAAAATAAAATATAGCCCCAATAGGATGGCTCTTTCTTATCCGCATCCAAAAGCAAGAGTTCCATTTTATGCGGAGCCGTCGGGGCTGAAGGAGGCGCATGACCGGGACTACACATACGAATTAAGACCAGGACTCTAGAACAGGTCTAGCTGCTCGATATGCTACCCGTACTGTTCATGGTCAGCAGGCCAAACCATCAGCTTGATTCTTTGGGAGGACTTCAGACCTAATAATTCTACAGCTAGGTTAAATCGTATTGTACTTAGTAAAGTTAGGAAGCAACAAATTCTCTCAGACTTTGTGATTGATACTTTTATACGCGATTCTATCTCTCAGCCTTCATATACTTGGCATCATGACCGACGAAGCCGATACTATGACAACCCACTGGGCAGTTTTGATTGGGATCGATTATTACCCGAAAGATCGATGTCTTAAGGGAAGCGTGCGAGATGCGGAGACAGTCAAGCAGTATCTGGAAGCAGGACCAATACCTGTGGATACCGCTATCCTCACCGCGACCACGCTTTCGGACCCCAGCTTTTCTTGTCCAATCGAGAAGCCAGATTCATGGCCAACGCATGATAACGTTATTAAGAGTCTCAAAAAAGTCATTATGGAGGCGAGGCAGGGAGATTTCGTTTATATTCATTACTTTGGATACGGCACACGAAGGAGTGAGTCGGCGGTAGATGCTCATGAGAACTCTGGTAACTTGGCCTTCGTTCTATTTGAGGATAATGAATACGGTAGCAGCTACCTTAAAGGCTAGGTGCTAGCAAATTGTTTCCGTAAAATGGTGGCACAAGGACTTTTTGTCACCCTTGTCCTCGATTGTTGTTATTCGGGCAGTGTCTTACGCGGCAGCAGTTAACGGGGCGTCGATGTCCGAGCCGTTAATTATAACCCTGTTATCGACGTTGCGTTCCCGCAGGATCTTAATATAAGCTCCTTTGATTTAGACGACATTTTGCGCAACTCCCAGATGCTCGATTAGTGGCTTATCAACCCTGATGGGTACACGATCTTGTCGGCGTGCGGACCGCATGAAAAGGCATGGGAACTCGAAATCGAAGGAGGAGAGCGAAGAGGCGCGCTTACTTGCTTTCTTATTAAGGCTCTTAGCGCGTTGAGGAAAAAAGGTGTAGAACTTACATACCAATCTTTATATCAGTATCTGCGTACAAGGTTTTATGTATCCTGGCCGCAGCAAACTCCAATGCGTTATGGAAACAAGAATTTTTCATTTTTTGGGAAGGTCGCCATTATATCGGATACGGCCTTCGTCCCTGTATATAGGGATGGTAACGATCGCCTGTATTTAAGCGCGGGAGAAGCATACGGTGCGTACAAGGGTGACGAGTACGTTGTGTATCCATTTGACTTATCGGAAGCTGTTACCGACCAGACAAACGAAGAGCCGGTAATCGTTAGAGTCGACATAGTTCGATGTCTAACATCAGACTTGGTGGAAATCGAAGTAACGTTTGCTGCAAAACAGGTCAAATCAGGCTGGAAGGCAAAAGCTCTCATTTGTTTCTCTTCTCGAAAGACCTGTGTGCGACTTATGGCGAATATCGGCAGCCAAATGCAATACGAAGAAGCCGCGAAGCAGCAGCGATTCTTGCACCTTTCTACTGAGAACGAGACAACAGAACCCTGTATTTTCAACGTCGCTCTTAATGAACATAGGGAATACGAAATACTCGACGGGTCACATGAGAGGGTTATCGGCTTGCCAACCATACCACTTGATATGCCTGGAGCATTAAATGCTGTCATGGATGTCTTGCAGCACCTTGCATCGTTTAAATACTTCGAAGGAATTGAGAATCGAGCGCCTAGTTCGTCCTTTGAAGCTTCGTTCTCGCTTCTTCCTCTCTGTGACATGGGAGAAGCCGGCAGTTTCGATGTTAAGCATGGCAAGATATGGGGATTTACGGTCCAGAACTTCGGCGATAAGCCATTGTATATGGCTATATCCAACTTTACTCCATCCTGGCAGATTATCAACCTTGTATCGGGTTCGGGCGGGGGAGACTTTCTGGTGGTACCGCCGAAGGAAGAGGGCAACAGCAAGGTGGAAATACCGTTGCAGATGGAAGTTCCCGAGTTCCTTCGAAGTCGAGACCAAAACCAGTGCGAAGACATAGTGAAGATCTTCCTCACCAGCAAGCCAACCTCTTTCCCATCGATGGTCTTGCCTGAAATGCCCCTCGACGCTGAGGGCCTATGCGGGCGTGTTCGTGGCGGTGGCGATCAGCTGCTAAACTTTCTTTCAGAGCTGACTACACGTTTCCGTAGTCGATGCAACGCTCTGCATGAAGAATGGGCATCTCGGAACTTCATCATACGCACTATTGCGGAATGACACGCACAAATTTGCAACATGACGGAGAATTCTCACTCGAGAGCGGAGTCGTCCGGTCAATTGAGCACACATAGCACCTTCAGCGGTTAATACAACTAGCTGCCTCCTTTACTAAAAAGGGTTATATAACTTCAATTCTTTCTCTTCAATTACGCTCCCACCTTTCACCGGTTTGCCGTTCGCATCGCAGAGCGTGTATCGTCCGTTGTCGACAGAAGATACTGTATATGGCCCTTCACGCGTCGTCGTTCCCGGAACACAGAGGTAAACTTGGTCGTTGGGTCGAAACTTGACGTTCTGGGAATGATTAGTAACGGTGCCTCCACATCAAGAGTATTTCTTAATAAAAGGACGATCACCATCCTCGCAGAAAGTGAAATTGTAGGTTTGAGCGTTTCTGCGGGACCTATTAGTGTGTCATTCAATCCTTAAATGAAGAAGTCTCACTCGTTAACTGGTTCCATTTTATTAGGTTTTCGAAGATGCAAGTGATAGTTAGGCCGTCACGAAAACCTGGGGGTGGCGGGACGATGGTAATAAATGTTAAGCAGGTACTGTATATGTACCTTTTCCGACGCCTCGGCGAGCGAACCAATACCGCTTTGAAGTGGCTTTTTTAATGCTAGCGCCATGCAGTGGAGCGGTTTTATGCCCAGTGTTAGCCTAACGCACAGCCCAGCAGATGCTGCGGTTGTCTGGCTCTGGACCAACCGCCTCATCTTAGGCGTTTTTTATGCCCAACTTCCCCAGAAATCCTGGTCTTCCACAAACTACAAGTCCCTCGTTCACAATCATCTACCTAGGCAGCAATATGCCTTCCCCCTGGGAAGCCGACGTCGAACTTGGCCAGCGTAGTGATCCATCCCTTGTATCCCGTACGGATACCAGCAGCTTGGGAACGAGATGCACGAAGAAACCCCTGATTACGCTCTGGTCCTGGATTAAAAGGTCTCCAAACAATGCTCATAAGCGGGGGGATTGCGAAGCGCAGCCAGTGCAGAGTATAACTTGCCTCCAATTCTGATAAAACCAGCAAGTCGCACTGCTTACTTGTCTTAATTGAAAATTACCCAACCGGATATCCTGGGTTCTCGGCGCTTATTGCATCTAATGACTCGTTCCACCTTTGTCGCCGGTTCTCTAACCTACGCGCACGCCTGCTCCTACTGAAACAAAACAGATTGTCCATGCTAGAAAAGCGACTAGAGAAATTAGATCGAAAAAAGGATATCCCCTTACGTTTCGGATGTAGTCGAAAGGATAACAACAAAAAAAGGAATTCTGTTTTTTTAAAAATCGATATCGCCCTAGCTGACTACGGTACGGCGATCTCGCCTTGGTTTAGAAAGTGGCCGTTCTGACAAACGCCACAAACGAGTTGGTAAAAAGGAATCACCGGATTTTTAACTTTAAAGCCGCAAAGCCGCGAGACGTGTTAAACTTGCAAAACTGGGTCAATGGGACCGGTTGCATAGCTAGGGACGAAACGGCATACCTGGCATGTTGCAAAGAGCTACTCGGCATAGCTGTGCCAGACGACAATGCCGTCACATAGTTAAAGACGTTAATAGAAGATATCCTTATTCATCTCCGTAAGTGTTTCGGAAAAGTGAACGTATACTAAATACCAATAAACGGATAAACGCTAAACTTGTCATAGCGTCCTCGTCTTGGCGCATCGAAAGACCCAAACGTACATATATTTCTACGGTTGCCCATAAGGCGGGCAGCACGGCTCCTAATAACTCCATTTATCGTCACCCTTCTTTTGGCCCCTGTTATTATCTGCAACTGTCTTAATAGTTTAGCTGTACGCCTGGTTGTTATCATAACAGCTACTACCACCTTCATTGCAGTATTATCTGGCTTAACCAAGGCGAAACCTATTAAGTTAGTTGTAGCGGGCGCAACGTAAGTACATGATGCTTTATTAAATTAGGTAAGGAGTACAGGACCGCAACTAACGTACTTTTAATACAGATATACAACCGTCCTGATTGTATTTATTTCTAGCACAAGTATACCTGCACCTTGACGAGTTGTCTACGGATATTGCTCTAAGCTATCCTATTTCAACGCCAATTAAAAAAGAGAACGCGTGGTTGAATCAGAGAGACGTGACACTACACAGTCCACGATTAATTAATGAGTGTACAGTCAAGCCTCCCAACTTCAGACACGTCACAATGCGTCTGGTTCATGTCCGCACGGGCTTTTAACCTTCTCAGGAGCAAGGAACCACACGCCAAATTTAACGGTCAGGTAGATTGGGGTAGACCTCCAGCATCTTGCAGACTCGGCTGTAATGTCACGTCGTAGGACGCGAGAGACGGTCTTTCGTGCAATTCAATGGGAAAATATGTCGCGGTTGAGATAGGTGGATAGTAAGCAATGGGAAAGCCGGCAGTCACGTACAATAGTCCGTGTATGGGACACAACATTATCGGTGTTGGGTATCGGTTAGCAGAAGGTCCTCGCAGAGACCGGCAGCCGGCGGAAGCAAACGTACCCGGCTTTTCAGCCGTCCAAACTAATAGTGCCAAAAAATAATACGAGGCCCCACTCTATGGCGGGACACTCGGTAGCGTTACGCGGACCCTACATTTTCTGCCTTGCACCTGAGCTGCGCCCTGCTGCTCGGCTGTTGTCCTCTGGGCTGTTCGCAGCTCAACCTCTTGGGCACTCCACCGACCGTCTCAGAACTTGAACGTAAGAGTTTCATTGGGCGTTAGACGCAGATCTCACCCGCCCAAGGTCGGGCCATCCCACGTAACCCGCCTTTCGCGCGCGACTCTGCTATTGATGTGCTCAGAGAATTGGACGCTCACCTTGTTCTTGATGTGAGGCTATGCTTGCGAGGCCTCCTCCGTCCCATACGTAACAAAACCACGTGCGGACGAGTTGGGCTGAAACATGCAGTCCAGTTCAGATTCGTGAGAGCGCTCTTAGCCACTACGATTCGGCGCCGCATTATTCGCCGCCCGAAGAGTTAGCCTCGGACTCTGCCGTGAGGTTTTTGGTTGCAATGGGCTCTCTGCGATGACTCACAACGTTGCTTCTGCGGTAATTAGGCGTAATTCTGCTACACAGTGGCCACAGCATGATGTGAACCGAATCCGTACCTCGCTACTACCACGCCAATAAAATAAGAGATTTGCTATTTCTGCAGTAGTCCCACTTCCACCTGGCACACACCTGGCACACCTGCCAGTTCGCACCTAGTCTTCCCTCTGAGACCCCCTTATGCAAAACACTAGCAAATCACACCCATTTTCAATTGATTTATCAAGGTGCACCCTTATTAGTAGGACTTGCAATAAACTTTAGCTGTACTACAACAATGTTTCTTAAAATCAACGCATCCTAAAGCGTTGCAACACCTCTGCACCGCCTTCTTCAGGATTCGGGATCTCCGCCATGGCGGCGAGATATGGCGGAGTGACGGTGTTGTTGTTGTTGCTGCTGCTGCGAAGCTTGAAATAATATTAAAAAGAAAATTAAGGAGTTGCAATTGCAATTGCAGCTGCATACAATTATGATGCCAGGTGGTGGCGGTGTAGAAGGTGTTGCCAGGTGTAAAAAGCGGGACCACTGCAGAAATAGCAAATATCTAAAAAAAAAAAAGCTACATGTCCGCGTTAACTTAGGGCGGTAAAATATTACAGTTGGGCGTCTTAATAAATTAATATAAAAACGTTTATAAATCATCTTTAGTATATTTAATTAAATAACTTAAAATTTAATGCTTTTAATTATTTAATATTTAGCTTAGAGCTACCCTAACTTTTTATTAACGGTGAAAAAATAGCGACGCTTTTTAGAGATAGCTATACCTTGTTACTAATCTCATATTTTTCAGCAGAAAAGCGAGGTTTATTCGCCTCTTTTTCCTGGGTCTGCTGAGCTGCCGCTATAACGGCTTAGATATACTCCGTCTTTTTCGTAATCTCTAGAAATACGGGGCACAGCCTCAGGAAAGTGGATTTACCTCTATACGAGGTAGCTAAGCAACATCCTTCTATCCTTCCTATTTCTAACTGATTAATAATGGAATGATAAAGCTTAATAAGTCATTATTCGCATATATATATATATATATATATAGCTCTGAATTCACTCAGCTGTTGTTAGGTTTCTATAGCTTGAATATTGAGAAGTCTATCTACCGCGACACATCTTGAGTCTCCTCTATTAGTTTTCCTATACAAATCCTTCTAGGGTAGCCTCACCTTCAGTCGTAGTTTTTAGATAATCTCTTAACGAAAATTTTCCGCTTTTATACGCGGGTCCGTTTTAAATACCGAGCTGCTTTCTACTTAAGCGATTATATTAGCGTAATATCTATAAAGTAAAAATAAATAAACTTAGTTCTGTCGAGGCTATATCTCGATTATTAATCGTAAATATCGTCCCTAAAAAGAGTTTATTTTATTTCTACTACGAATAGATTACAAAGACTCGTAGGTAAATTAACACCTCTTAATTAACTCTTGTCGTAACCTTATCGATAGCGGAGTAGTATATGGTTAAAAAACGCTGCTTTATCTCTATTAGCTTATAAAACCTGGTCTAGAATTTCTCTACCTAGTTAGTTTTCTTATTACTTATAAAAGCTTTAAAAAAGACGATAGGTTTACAATACGCTTTACGAACGACTTTGTATAAACTTCCGCGTTTATCGTACGCATTACCTTTAAAAATATTTTCTTGAATAATCGATTTATTATAGCCACTTAGAAACATGAATCGTACTCGTAAATAACTGGTAAATCGGTTATAAAATCGATTAGCAACTTGCTATAAAATCGTTCGAAACCGGCAGTAGTTAGAATAGCTCTTTTTTCTTATTTCTTTATATATTTATATAACTTTATACTTTGTAGTTTCTGCAAAACTTCTTCACTATACCGCGCATACCCGACTAAAAAACTTTTCACAAGCACTATTATCGTAACTTCTATGCCCGGGTATCTCACTATAGAAGAATCGTAGACATTTTAAAATAAGGCCGTTTTAAGCGGTTTTTAATCTAAGATCTAAAATTGTTCACGAAATTAAAGAAAGTTCTTAATATTTAAAGTGTATATTACAGTCAATATAAATAGCTTTAATTCTATAGAAAATTTACGTTTATTAAGAATTATATAGTAACAATAACAAAGATGTAAAATTATAAGAGAATATAGAAGTCGGCGAGCTAGCTAGCTATATATAGGTCTACTAAGGTCACCTAATATAGAGACGCATAGACCTGCTATACTGGAAACCTTAACGTATACGTATAATTCGTAATAATGTTCCTCTTTTATCATAACCTTATTAATGCAGATATAGCTTTTATTATACTTTAACGTTATATGCTACAGCTTTTAGAAGTTTTCGTAATACTAGAACATTTACCCTTTTCGAAATAACTTACCTCCTTTAATTTTAATATTATTAACTGCTGTTATCTTCTTAGTATATCTCTAGCGTTTTATAAATAACCTATGCAACTATTTCTTCTTAATTAATTAAAACTTTCGCTCGGCCTTCTAGCTATCAGTCTTTTCCAGAAGTATATATTATTCTCTATGTGAAAGCATATCAGCTTGTGAGGTACTAGGGGCAACTAGCCCAAAGCCTGATGCGGGGGCTTATATGTATAAGTGGTTTCTTCTAAAACGGGGAAGAAGGTAAGGTTTTAGGCTGTTCTTTATATATATGTTATCTTACTACTCTGACCGTCTAATATATTTTAACAAGTACCTTAGATTTAAATGTGATAATTTCCTTAATTATCTTGACATTGTTCTAATATTAAATTAATTATAATATACTCTAAATCTTTATATTTAACTATATAAGGCTACTATAATAGGTAGCTTTATTTATTATATTTTTAAGTAGTTAATTATCATCAAAATCTTTTTATCATATATTGTATAATTAACGTCCACTAGATTTAGCTCTGTTAAGTAATAAATCAATAAATATAATAATTTTAACTTATTAATCTAGGATAAATAACCCCTGTATATGTTACAGCTGCACCTTAACCATAGCGCTATCAGGGCAAAAGATTAATAGAATGATCGCAATTCTAGGGAATCATTCTTAGTGCTATAGCTGTTAGATAAGTAGCACAATAAGTGTACACTTATCAATTCAGTCTTTTAGTGCAGTGGCTACGCAACAATAGCTGTACATATACTGGAGCTGTTACGGTGAACAACGTCGTGACAGTACGCTACCTTTAAGTAATTTATTTCTAATATTATAAATCTCTTAGCGTCTCATTACATTTAGACAGGCCTCGTTATAAGAAACTTTTTAAAATATTTGAACGCTACTTTCTTCTTTTCCTACCAGCGAAAAGTACTTCCTTTTCGAGTTAAAGTTATTAATAACGCCGCTATATCCGCGCAACAAGCTATAAAATCACGGTAAAAATTAGCGAATCTTAAGAAACTTTAGACTCTCTTAAACGGCTTAAAACCTTCTTAATCCTTAATCCCGCGCACCTTCTCGTAGTCTATTCGTATTTCCTTTCTTGCGTCTATTATAAAGCTCAGATATTTTGTCATTTTCATAACAAATTCGCACTTAAAAATATCTAAATTTAGGTCCGCTTTCCCTAAGGGGCTTAAGACCTTCTCTACTTTTTACATGTGATCTTTTTAATCTCGGAGGAAAAAAAGAATATCATCTATAGATACTAAGCAGAAAACGTCGAAGTACTCCCGTAAAGCCTTATTAATTTATTGTTAAAAGATTACGAAAATTCCGTATAAGTTGAACGGTATTAGTAATTATTCTTATAAACTGAAACGCGTTCAAAATACTATTTTTTACTTATTACCCTCTTCAATTCTGCTTTTATAGAACGCTATTCGACGTCTATCTTTGTAAACTACAGGGCGTAAAAAAGTAAGCTTAAGTTTTTAAAATTAAATAGAAAAGGTAATAAATATTTTTATTATCGCATTTAGCGCCTCAATAATCGGAGCAAAAGTACAGCCTTTTTTAAGTTTCTTTACGAATAAAACTAAGCCCTTATAGACGAGCTGTTTACGCGCATATACTTCTTTTTTAAAAATCCCTCATAGTTTTTTAGGCTAGTAATTCGTTTCGAATTATACGATATAAGGGCCCTTATAATACTAGCATCTCCTTCCTGCTTTCGTTCTTATATAATAAAATCGTATGGTTCACTCCGAGGCGGAAAGGGGTAAGCGTTACTTGATTTCTTATTAAGCAGCTTCTAAAACGCATTTATCTTAAACGGGAACTTTCTATTAACCGTTACTTTTTTTAAGCGTTAACACCTTATTAATATTAGCTAAAATAATTAAAAACTGTTCGACTTTGTTTGGTCCTTTAAATTTTTTCGTTCTCCGAAATTCCGCCTTAAATACGGCCGCTAAAATTATTTGCACCTTATAAACTGCTCGTACGCCGCTCTCTTAAGCCTCATATCCTTCTTCATAAACTTTTATATAGCCCGTTGCGCTTATCGTTAAAAATACTTTTTCGCCCGATGTATCACGTCGTAATGCTTATTTAAAACTTTACAGCGATTAAGAGATAATTAAGGCGATCTGTTAGAGGTTATATAGTTACAGTTGAAGTAACCCATCCTTTAGCTATAAGTAACTACATAGTTCTCTCAAGTTTTAGATAGAGAAGAATCAGAGCAATTATATTTCACACAATTATACGTACATTATAATTGATTACTTGTGGCTAGTAAATCTTTTACTAATATACTCACGCTATCCTTTGTAACTATCTCGACATTCATCTCATATCTCATATAACTCTTAACACTATCGATAATATATAATAATATTCTGACTTTAAAATCATCGATATCCTTCTTTATATATATATTTCTTTAAACTTTTTCGTTATCGTCGGCTTCATTCCCGAACCTTTAAATCCGCGTAATTCTATTAACTCACGCGATAACCGGAAGCGTTTCACAAGTATTTTTCTTACTGTGGTAATATATTTACATCGCTAATTAGTAAAAGTTTTTATAAAATTTTTTTTAATATAAATATTAATAATAAATAAAATACTGTCCACATTCTGCTTTGCAATCTTTACCTCGGCCTAGATTACTTTTTATTTCTAACCGCGCTGATACTTAAAAGTTATTCTTTTTCTTTTCGCTTTTAAATTCTAACCTTTCGTACTTATACGCTCTTTAGAAGATAATTCCTCCTTGTAGCCTTTTTGTTAATAACAATAGATAACTGTTCGTCTTGTAATTAAATCGCCTATAGTGTAAGCAGAAATTGTTCGCTTTAGAGGCGTCCCGTTCCTCTTAAGTTACTTCTTACGCGCGCTATTTCAGCGCTAAGAACCAGGTTTAAGGTCCTCTACCTTTGCCGTCTTACTGCCGAAACTCTCGTTATGCTCATGTCGCTATCTGGGTCACTTTTCGCCCTATCGTTACCGCCTAACTAAACTGCTAATGAACTGTTCGTTTCGTTTCGTCGCGTAAATTTTTTTTTCAAAACGTTCGGCGGTCTCTAGTATCTTATTTACCCACCTTGGTAAAATATACTAGGACTAAAGCTTAAGTAAACTCCTTATATAGTATTTTCTTTTTTAAAAAACGTGAGTTTCGCTGTTACTAACTATATAGTTCTCTTTACATCGATCGACGTTTTTTAAATGAGGAATAAAATAACAAAAACGTCGCGTTCTTAAGTTGCTTAAATGATTTAAGATATTTAACTATTTTTTCTTTCTTATACCGGTTGCTATAATACTCTTACAACATCTTAAAAAAAATCGATAAGGTTATAAATACCATTTAGATCTCCTATAATATAATAGATAGTAATCGTACCTTATTGTTATAACACAACAAGACGGACCTCGGAAATGGCCTCTGAGCGAGACCAAAACAGGACCTAAGTGGGTCAAGTCACGTGAAATAGATTTGATCGGATTGAGATGTCCATCTCAATCCAACTTAAGATATATACGCTCATTAGATTCCATAGCTAGATAGCGACGGCTTGCAATACAACTTCGTTACCCTCGTTGCTCAGATTCCCACTGTATTCACTGCCAACATAAGCCCGTCGACTTTAGATTTAATAGTTAGTTAAACCCCTAGCCGTCACACTTATATACTAATTTCGAAGCTTGCGTATATAGCGTGAAACTGCTTACAAATTTCTCTTATCAAGATATCGTTTATTTCAAACTTGTAAATTATAAACGCGTACTATTCGAAGACTTCTTTATTACCCCGGCTAACTTTCTCGGCTTAAATAATAGTTTCGTTTAGCTCCTTCTGCTAATTCGGTAGCTTAAATTACTTTTATAAAATAACTTAATTACTGTTCTAGTCGTTATTAAGTCGAAGAATAACCGGTTTTTATAAAGGCTGTCGCGTGCCTAACTTGTAATTAAGTGACAAAGTTTTACTAAGTAATTTAACCGTTTTTAACCTATTCGGCTGTTTAAATTATCTGCTTATTTACCTTATGCTACGCCTTGATATGCTTACCTAACTAAGCTACCTCTCAATTAATTAACGAGAATAAATATTTAAAAGTAGTAAGTGGAATAATAATTAAAGCTTTAAAATAAATCGCTTCAATAATGTAATTATAAGATATTAATATTTTATAAAAAGGTTTAAGTCGAAATTGCAAAAACAAAACGTAATCATTGTTTTATATAAATTATATGGCGAATTGCGATTATAGCCGTAATTAATTTTATATTAAATAATTGCATAATAAGAATACTTCAAAATACAAGCTTTATAGTAAACTAAACTTTGCTCATATTTTAATACATGATTAAATTATTATTATTACATCTTTATGATTTGTTATATTGCGAATATAGCGATTTGGGCGATTTTGCATGGGAAATCGCCGGCGCATTGTAGGGGTGGCTCGTTCATGGAGTGGTCGCCCTACACACCTTTCCGCCCGAACCCAGCGCCTTATCTAACGCCTGGCCCTTGGACATCTCGTAATAAATGCCTCTTTTCGCAAGCAACTCGACATGACTACCCGCCTTGACAATTCTCCCAGCCTGGAAGACAAAGATGCGATCCGCGTCCTTGACGGTACTCAGTCTATGCGCAACAGCAATAGTGGTCCTCTTCCCATCCTTGGCAGCCCCGCTCAGCGCGGCCTGGACGATCTTCTCGCTCTCCGAGTCCAACGCACTGGTCGCCTCATCCAGGAGTAGGACCTTCGGATCTCGGATCAGGGCGCGAACAATGGCGACGCGCTGGCGCTGGCCACCAGAAAGCTTGGTACTGCGGGAGCCGACTTCGGTCCCTAGGCCTTGGGGTAACGATAAGACGAAGCCGAAGATGTTTGCGTCTTTGCAGGCTTGTTCTATTTGTGATTCTGTCGCTTCCCTCGATTCGGCCAGACCCATGGCGACATTCTCGCGGATGTTGCCCTGGTATAATACCGGCTCTTGCTGGACTAGGGCTAAGCGGCGACGATGTTCTCGTGGTTTGATGTCGTGGATCGGCTTATCATCGATGGCGATGTAGCCGGATGTTGGGTCGAAAAAGCGGGAAAGGAGATTGATCATGGTGGACTTGCCGCAGCCTGATGGACCGACAAAGGCGATAAATTTGCCCGGTGGGATGTTGACGTTGATGCCGGATACGACGTTTGAGCGTGGGCGAGAAGGGTAGGCAAAGTCGAGCGCCCGACAATCAACAGCAACCGCTCCAGTGTCTTGGGAGAAGCCGTCCGAAGGAGCCTCATCTTCCGAAAATGAATTGTCGATGCCCGGAGCTCGCTGGCGTAGCCAGAAGATGTAGTTGGCTGAACCTGTCGCTTTCGTGATGCTGGTCGTGTATTGGAAGAAAGTAGCCGCATTCTCGCCTCCAAGCACGACGGCGATGAAGACGACGAAAAACTGCTCGTTGGTGTACTCGCCAGTAGATATGAATTTTCCGCCGTACCAGAAGCCTAGGGCCATGGCCAGGAAGTTGATGGATTGCGTCAAGGCGTATCAGAGCATTGTAAAAGTCAGCGCCCTCACCGACTGCTCTGCGACAATGTCTAGCTTTTCCCGGTACATCTCGAGCATCTTGTTCTCTAGCGTAAAAGACGCTACCGTGCGGATAGCCGAAACGGATTCTGTCGCGATAGCGGCACTGCTGGCGAAGCGCGCTGAGGTGTCTTCTTCCAGCTTGTACTCGAGGCGGATACGCAAGTAGCCACTGAGTAGCAGCGGAGGGAGAGCAGCAAATATACAGAGAAGGCCGAGGTTCCAGCCGTAAGTGATGCCTAAGACGGAGACCGCGATGACCGTAACGATATTGATCAAAATTAAACCCGAGTTAATGCCCAAGAGCTCGAGGAGGTTCGAGGCATGAGCTAACAGCCGAGCGCAGATGGCGCCGGTGGCGTTATGTTCCAGATCGAAAAAAGCAATGTCTTGCTTTATGGTGTTCCTAAAAAGTTCGCGGCGGTACCTCCGGCAGACTTTCTGCGGCATATTATCAGGATTGAACGTATAATGGGAAAAGGCATATAATCAAGATTAATTATGACGCGTGAGAGGGAATACACCCACCTGGATGATAATGTTGGCCAGCCATCCCAAGACGAAGTAAAGGAAGAAGTTAGCGAGGGCGACGACGAAGAACATTAGCGCCCAGAAATCTCCACGGCGAACGACATCGCTGCCGCTCATCTGAAACACTTGGAGTGTCTGGGCGAAGATGACAGCTTGTGCTGGGAAAGTACCACCTGCGACAGGTCAGAAAAGGATACCAACTAGAAAGCTGTAAGCACTAACCTCCAAGAACACACAAGAGGGTGAATATCGCGTACAACCGCCATAAATCCCGCTGTTCCTGTATCAATACCCACAGACAGCGGATGAGACTGTATCCCATTGTCTCCTTTGCAAGTGGTTGAGCCCTTTCCTCCACAAACTCTGCACCCACACTCCTTGTGTGGTGCAGCGACTGCCGCGCGGCAGACTTTGTATCATCCGTTTCCTTACTCCATCCGTTATCCGACTCAGATTGCTCTCCAGTCTTGCCTTTTCCCAAATCCTGCGCCCGGACGGGCCTCGCATAAGCACCGTCTCTGGCAATGAGTTCCTGATGAGTTCCTTGCTCGATAATTCTACCGGCGGACATGACGGCGATATGATCCGCCTTCTGCACCGTAGACAATTTGTGTGGATGGTAATGGTGGTCCGCCCGACAGAAATGTTATCTAGCGCGCTCTGGACAATCTTCTCGGCCTTCGGGTCAAGAGCGCTCGTTGCCTCATCCAACAGCAGAACCGATGGCCGAGATACGATGCTGCGTGCAATGGCGATACGTTGCTTTTGGCCTCCGGACAGCATACGCGCACGTTCACCGATCCGGGTATCATACTGCTTGGGCAATTTTTCGATAAACTCGTGCGCATAGGCGTTCTCACAAGCTTCTCTTACAAGAGCAATCTTCTGCTCGTATGAAGCGACTGCGTACTGCGTCCCTATCAAGCCGAAAGCGACGTTGTCGAAGACTGTCCCGCTAAAAAGGACCGGTTCCTGCTGTACGAGGCGAATCTGCGTACGCAGCCAGGTAATATTAAGTTTCTGGATGTCCAGGCCGTCGAATAGGATCATACCGGCTGCCGGATCGTACCAGCGCTCTAAAAGCCCGACGATTGTACTTTTGCCCGAACCACTGGTACCGACCAGGGCCGTGGTCTTACCGGCGGGGACGCTCAGGCTTAGGCCGTGGAGGACTTTTATATCCGGACGGGATGGGTAGGAGAACTCGAGGGCTTTTACTTCGATCTTGCCAACGCATTTCTCGGGGATCAACCCTGCGGACGAAAGGGGGTCGATGGCGGACTTCATATCTACGACATGGAAGAGTTCGCCGGCAGCAGCGGCGGCTTTGGTGATTGTAATGATCTGGGGCGCGATCTGGGTCAGAGAGGTAGCGGCAAGGACTACCGCGAATATAACGCTACGAAAGGAAAGAATTAGTAAAGATTGTCAGTCAGGGAAAGCGAAGGCAAACGCATACGTTACGATGTCACCCGGCTCATCGACCTCACCACGAGCGAACATCCTGACACCCTGCCAAAAGGCAAGACCGTATCCCGAGTAGACGGAGAAGAACTCGGTGGAGAACAACACACCATAATTCGGCGATATCTTCAAGCCTACACGCTCCAATTCGGCAAGGAAGTCTTCGTAGCGCTTCGCCATGATCGGCTGCAGCCAGAAAGCATGAACGGTTGAGATGCTGGAGAAGACGCCTTCCGCGAACAGGCTAGCGCGCGAAAAGATATCCATCAATTTGTTCTCGTTCTTCACCTCGATGGCCATGCAAACTCCAGTGACGATGATGATGGTCGGGACGACGCAGATGGTGATGAGCGTGAGCTTCCATTGGACCGCAAAGGCGACGATGAAAGCTGCTACGAAGGTAGAGCA
The DNA here is from genome assembly GCA_004155935.1 of Monosporascus sp. GIB2. NCBI lineage: Eukaryota > Fungi > Ascomycota > Sordariomycetes > Xylariales > Monosporascus > Monosporascus sp. GIB2. Next base: position 30,106 of record QJNV01000056.1, read on the forward strand.
GCTTTGGATAAATATGGACAGCTTCTCCGAAATGCCGTTCGTCACAAGATTGCCGTTCGTGGTAGCCCTGACAGACGGAGACCCGGCTTCTTCCGAATCGAAGTAGCTTATGTCCTGGCGCAATAGACTTTGCAGAAAGTCTAGGCGCAATGCTTTGGTGGTTCGAATGGCCGCTACCGATATGCAAACGGTATGGATGTAAACGAGGAAAAATTTGGCGATGAACAGATATACGAAGTAGAGGCTAGTTATGCGTGTTAGCCCACAGTAACAACACCACGCCTATAATGCAGATAACCTACGAATATCTCGACACCTCGCTCATATAATCGTCAGGACTAACGGCGCCAATGGCAAAGTTGTTGAATGTCGTTACAAACTTGCCAAAACCCAGGTCCATCAATGGCAGTGCCGAACCAGCTACGATAGCGGCGGCGAAGGCTACCGAATACAGGATCCAGCTAGTACGGTCGGCATAATTGAATATGCGCATGTAGCTCTTAAAGCCGGATAGTTTTGGTCTATCTTTAGCGCCATAGTTTTTCGCGCTGCTCGGCATGGCGGGCAATGGAGAAAACAAACGGGAAGTGGCATGTAAGGACGGGTCGCCATTACCAACACCAGTTCGTTGGTGTTTTATTGGCTTGCTCGGGAGGCTGACCTAAGATGTGCCTAGGCATGCTTGCGCACTCCAAAAGCATGCGATAGAAAGCACATGGTATCAGCAATTGTCATACAGGATAAATTTGCCCGGTGGCGGTACCCGTAATAGAGCAAGTCGTGCACTCTGCCCCATCCCCTTCCTCCACCTGTCACAGGCTGGCCGGGATTGCTTCTCGGGCTATGCATCTACAATTGTCAGATATAAGGGACATCAGTTGTTGTTGTATTGATGACTAGTTGCAGGTGCTCTAAAACGCGCACTGCACTTTAAGGCATTCTAGCCACGGAACATGTATTGTTCCGATCAGAGGGATTCTTCGGTATATGGGGTGCTAACGCACCCCTGCTAGCCGACAGAACCGGTAAGTTAGGGCGAGTTTAGGGGGCTGGAGATTGTGGAGCTTCTAGACAATATAGGGCAGGGAATCAGGGGGGAGACGAGAAGTGACGGACCAATCATGGTCAGTATCTAACAATGGAGGCGGTTTCCGAAATATGCTTAGCACTAATATCCCTGCTTAACAAATTAGGTGGGTCTTTGCGGCTGACATCCGTCCTTTTACCCCACCTTCGTCCTAAGTAAAATCGACATCCGTATATATTGAACCTGGCAACGCCATGGCGTAGCTAGCTAACAGACTAGTGGAAATTGCTTCGATCACTCCGGTAACCTCATCTCTTGGCTACCACTGTTTTTTCCTGTATTTAAGAAGGGTTCACTACTCTCACCTTCTATCTAGGACCTTCTAGAAGTCAAGCAACGTTTAATACACTTCTTCTTCAGTTATATGCTTCAGTGTGTGTTGTGAGGGTCTCACAGTATACATACGAGTACCGTTACCGACAGATCAGGATGCGACTAGCCTGTGTTGACGATGATGGGCAGATTGTAGAAGTGGCGGCCGCCCTTCAGAAAGATCCTTACGGTATACGTGGGCTTCTGGCGCAGGCTTTCTTCGATTGCCAGCAAATCCTACCTGATTCCCTGGATTATCTCCGTACTGAGCACACTATTCGGGAAACCATTTTCAACTTCCAAGCCGACCAGGAAAGATATGTTAAACACTATATACTCACAGGCTCGCTAGAGTCACGTATCCAGGAAAGAAGGGGGAAAGTCATCAGCCAGTCATTTGAAATGGGAGGTCCAATCTCTGTATTGGGCGTATTTTATTCGACCTTCGAGGTACATCGTAACGCTCGCAATCGTGAGACCCTGGCTTTCTTAAGCGCTGCTGCAGATAAGACAAGGCTTGACCTTGTCAGACGAGCCAATCATTTCCCCTGCAACCCATCGATTAAGTCAAACACCCGGTCAACGCACCACCCCCTCAACGCCCCACATTTTCCACAAAGGTTATATACTTTTAATTAATTAACAAAAATAAATGTTAACAAACAATAGCCTGTATCCTAATATGTCGCTTGTAAAGAATAAGTATATAAATATTTTATAATTATATATATATATGATTTCTTTATATTAAAAGATTTTCAAGTACTTATTAAAATAATTTATTTTAAATATTACGTAAAATTTAAGACGGCTTGCCCGTCTCTAGAAATGGCGGTTTTTCTACCCAATCCTGGCAATTGCTGCATTGAGGAATTCTCGGCTCCCCACTCCTTCTATTGCGCAACCCGTCCATAAAAAGGTCGATGTCCTTAAATGTACCTTTTAAGTTCCTTTCGTACCTTTCTTCTCCACTGTTTAACTTGCACCATCGTATGTTTTAAGCCCCGTCCCTTTTTCCCTTACGTTTTGTTATATGGCGTCGAAGTAGTTACAATTAATAATTATCTTTTTTACTGATATTTATTAATTAATTTAATATTCTTTATAATTCGTATTTATATTTAAGATAGCTTTAAGTTGTACGCAAATTATAAGGTGTAACCTATGCTGTAAACTTTCTTCCCTTATTGTAAACATAAGGGCTAAATATATAGTAAATAAATTTTTACCTTATTTAAAGAGATCCTTACTTTATTTAAACGTTTTTACCGGTGCCCTTAATTACAAAAGAGTAAAGTACGAACCGAATAATATGCCGGGCCTGACATAGTTTTTTTATACCGGTTAAGCTAATTACCTCGTACAAGAATATAATGTTTGGTATAAATTCGAACCATAACTTAATTAAAATAATCGCGGAGGTAAATATTAATATAACATAAGTTCTTTAAGGTCCTAAAGATTACATAGCATTATTTTACCTAAATAGGGGAAATGGTATATAATCGTTTATTAAATCGTCAAAAAAGAAAACTTTTTCCGCCGGTAAAAAGATTGAACGACAAATAATACGTATATCACCGACAGTTGCTAAGTAATAATTTTAATCGAAATCCGGCATTTATTATAAACGTTAACCGACGTTTTAAGATTAAAAGGTCACCGGGAAGCAAAATCTCGTTTCGGGTGTTAAAAGGTGGGCATTTAGTTTTTTAACAGTTTTGTTAAACCTGTATATACGAAATGGAATTTATCAGCCTTTTTCCGTTACGACATTAATCGTCTTAATGCGCGTATATGAGAAGATACCTACTAAAAACGGATATTACAGGTTTACTATGTTATCCTTATGATATATACTTTTAGCTTTTAGCGGCCGCCGTGGAAAAGTCCTTATTAGGGAGCCGGGAAAAAAAGGTTAGTTATATTGCATTATGCGGTTAGGGGTTAATTGGGGTAATCCTGCGAACTTTGCGAAATAACCTTTCCGATAATCCTAAAACATTCAAGCTTTGGAAAAAGCTAGGGATATAGCAGTAACTTTTTTTTACCCTTTTAAGAAAAATAGGCCTTTTAGGTAAAATGTCGTTAAACGTTTTACGTATTATATTTAATTCGATAACGTTTAAACGAATAATAATACGCCGAGAATTATTTAACCTTTTTTAGCTTATATTTATCTTACTATTAATAAAGCGAAACTAGTTACTAAAGCTACTTATTGCTTTAAAATACCGAAACTATAATAGGGAATAAGTTGTATACGAGGTTTTGCTATAATTGAGAAGTTATGCCTAATTACTTAGAATCTACCAGTATAATTAGGTATATTCATTAATAATATCTTTAATTTTGATAACAAAGGTCTTTTAAGCATCGATTAATATTGCAAAATTAAGTAAGGTTAAAATAAAATCGCTTCCCGTTATAGCCCTCTATTTCTCGACGTTAATATAATTACCTTTTTTAGGAAATTTTCCTTTAATAGGAACTTAAAAGTCTGAGCTTATTAATACTAATTAGGGCCAATTCGTATAAATAGAATGGATTATTCCTTTCGAATACGAACGTATAAGAACATATCTGCGAATAACGGGCGAACCGGTTTAAGGGTTATTTTCGAAACATCAAATATGTTTTACGGCGTAATTGGCAGAAGAAAAGTTTTGCCGTTAAAAAGTTCGCAATAATACTTTGGTTTTATTTATATAATTTAGTGAGGGGTTAATTTTTTCGAGTTGTTAAGGCGCAGCCGGGCTATTATTAACCCTTAATTAGCCGTAAAGCTAAAGGTCGTAAAGAAAGTAACAGGTAACTCCTTTTAGCCTTTTGAGGAAAAATGCGTTTATCGGTTAAATAATAAGTAAACGCTTTTCGCGTTCAATTAAACTTAACTAACTTTGCCAAGTTATTACCAAGCCCCGAGACGATCTCTTTTTCCCTTTTCGGCGAATTAATTTTGCCCTTAATCAGGTTTTATAAAAGGTAAGAACGGCATTAATGACGAAGCCTTACGTTTTCGCAATAAAAAAACTAGCGATCCTAGGCAAAAGCGTATTGTTGGTTTTTCGTTCTAAAGCTATTTACTTACGGACATTAATTAACCTAATTACGCGATACTAAATAGTTAAAAAAATATAAGCGGATGCCGGTCAGATAAAAGGACGAATTTCGGTATCGTAATATATCTATAGCATAGTCCGTAACCGTAAGAACCATACCTGATATATTAATTAGTTTCGCAACTAAATGAGGAAATAAAAGAAAATTTAACGGATAATCCTTTTTTATCGTAAAAACGTTACGAAAAATATACCTGTTGATCCGTTAATTCCGATAATCCACTTTATATACCTTATTAAGATATAAAATATTAATAAAGAAAAAGGCTTAAACTTTGATAGAGTAATAAATTTAAAATATATAACCCGCTTTGTCCTAAAGAATTATAATCATTAGGAAATTCTCAAAGTTAAACTATTTTTACTATTTTTATCTAACATGCCTATGTTGAAATTTAAGGCGTAATAACTACCAAAACCGAAACACAAAAAAGCTGCTCTCGCGTTAACGTAATTTTCGTAACAAACCTTATCTGTAAATCCTTTAACCGAAAGTAATATTTTCCCTTACGTTCGCAGTAAAGCAATTAACAACAGCTATATTAAGAATAAATCTTTTAGTATATATTAACAAGCTTTTTTAACCGTTTTTGCCAACGTAAAAAACCGACGTTTTAAACTGCGTCGATCTTTTTAATACCGATCTAACCCTATTTTTCTCGAATAATAACGTACTTGTAAAAATCTATATTAATAACTAAAGCTCCGACTTTATTAATTACTACCTTTTAAATTTCTACTAAAACGGTTTTTCTATCAGGTAATTACCCTTACCGTTTTATAATATAAACCATACGATAAATAACCGTAACTAACAAAATATTAATTTCGAGATAATATATTTAATTAATTTATTCTCTTTTTTAATCGTTATTGAAAATCGCGACGATAGCAAAACTACCATTAACTTTATCGATAATTAGTCCCAGAAAACACCTACTTTAAGCCCGGACGATATTAATATAACCTTGGTTAATAATTGCTTACCCGCGGTCAAATCCTCCATAAATACTCCAAAAGTTTTCTCTAAAGGCTTTATAATTTCCCATAAAGAAATTTACACCTTTTTATAAAGGTGCTCGAATAATAGTTACGGTATTTATACCCCTTTGCCAAATAAGCATATTTTCAAGATAATCGTGGATAAAGCTTTTTATCTTATAAGACGGTTACGCGGGGCGAACAAAAGTCGCGATAAGGTTTATTAATATTCCTCGCGTGAAATGCCTATCTTAGGTTCTAACCGGATGGAAAAAAATTTAGGTGGCGCAAAGGAATATATTTGTGTGGCCGAATTACCCACGTTTACCCTAATAACGCGTTCCGCTCTTAAAAATCTAATCCTCGACCTTCCGGAAGAAACTTTTACAACTTTAATTATAGAGGTACTTCCGCAAACGGTAAATAATTATCCGAACTCATCGTCGAACTGCGTTAACCCGTAAGTTCGCGATATAGCAACTAGCGTAAGAAAACGGCCGCGTGAGATAAGCGGACTTCGTAACAAAAATTAAAGATGTTTTTTCGCGAAACGGCCGAAACATAGCAATATAATCTTAAGCCAATCCTTTATGGCTAACGTTACCTTAATTAGAGCTTTACGTTTATTGCCATTTCGCATAAAAGCAAACGAATCCGGTAAGTTAATTTTTAACTAGTTATATGACCGAATTATTTATTTATCTAAAGCTCGAGAGCGGTTTCTATAGAATCGGCGGGGTAACTAAAGATTAAAAGATATAATACAAATAAACCATTTATATTTAATTATCGTCGTATACCGAGAAATAATACGCGTAAGGTGAGTATATAATAAAGGTTAATAATTTTTTATTAATTATCAATTCTTAATAATAAAATCTTTTCCGTAAAAGCGATTATAAAGAAATAAAGTTAACCGCCGAAAGTCCACAGTCGGGATTTACTAAAGAACCTCTAATTAAGCATTCGAAATTAAATTTAATTACATAAGTTAATTAAGGTAAAAATTAAACCTAGTTATATAGTACAGATACCGAGCGAATCTCTTTTTTTTCCGTCGTAAATATAGAACGTTTCGTAACTAATTATAGCATTTATAGTTTTTTTATTAAGGATAATTTTAATTAAACGATTTCGTTAAAACTTTTCTTAATAATAATAATAGCATAGCTATTATGCGCTTATTTTTTAGTTATATTCGCGATTATGCCACTCGAAGATTTAGAAAAACCGGAACGGCGATAGGAGAAAGTAGTTTTTATGGCCTAAATACTTACTTAGCTAGTTTACATATAAAGCCAATCCTTAAAGTCGTTATTTAAGATGATAAAAGTACCGACGATAACGGCGATAACGATAACGGTAACGAAACCGATTACGTCGATTCTATCCTTAGCAACGTTATAAGCTTTTCCGTTAAAGATTATAACAGAAAGCCGTAACGCCGCCGATGGATAGCGTTAGAAGAGGCCCGATTACGCGCGTAGGTATAAAAAACAAGGATTAGTGATAGATAGCAGGGAGGTTATGCCAAAGCTTGGTAGCTGTATTATAACAGTGGGTAATAATGCATAAGTAGGGCCTTAATAACGCGGAGGAATAGATTTTATTAAGGGTAAACTATTTTAACATAAAGTGTTTATATTTCGGTTTATATTTTGCTTATAATTAAGGAAGGTTATTCTCTTTATATATATTATATACGAAAGAATGTTAAGCTTAGTATTTAAATGAAAATTAGGGAATCTATATTTAAGAGGTAATTAAATTTTTTACATTTAAATAATTATTAATTTATTTTTATTATATTTCATATTATTTCTGGGTTTTTAATTATAGTTATAGCGAACCGGGTATATAACGGTAACAAGTTATAATAAGGTATTACCTACATTTTTAAGCGAAAAAAGGTATTATATTGCAATATTTTAACAGTCGCGTAACATTTTGCTAATAAAGCTATGTTTACCTTTTATTCGTAATATCTTATATATAGTGCATAAATGTTTTAAATTTTTGCCGGATCTGGTTAAAGGAAAATTGCCTCCATTAGGTTGAAACCGTATAGTTACTACTTTATAACCTTTACATCGATTTAAGTAACTTATCGTAAAGACGATATTATTATAATGCCCATATTAACAACCCGGGCGTTACGAAGATTAGGATAACGAAATTGGGTAATATAAAACTTATTAATCCCTAAAATTATCGAATTAGAAAAATAAATAAAAATTAACTAAGATATGAAAAATTGGCAAAAGTTTAAATATTAGCCAATTAACGGTAATAATTAAGTATAAAATATATGTTATAAATAAAAGGCGGAATTTAAACGAACGGTTTATATAAAATAATTACCCTATATAATTATTTTATTAATAAAATATTATACGTATTATATGTAAGTATTTTTAACATAACGTAAAACGGGATATATAAAAGCGTTATTAGTAATATAAAACGTTTATTCAAGACGTTTATTTTAATTTTTACTCTTAAACACAATACTTTATTTAAAGTTTTTATAAATTAATAATGTTATTATTATATTTTAAGTGATTTATTATATTTTATTATGTATAATAAAGATATATTTAAACTTACAATATTAACATTTTACGTAACACTATATTTCAAATTGAACAGTGCTTTTTTAAAAAAATATCGTTTTTCTAAATCCGGACCTTTTTTTTAATTAGTACCCCCTTTCTAATTAAGTATCACCTTTTTAATTAAATATCGTCTTCTTAATTATATACCGCCTTTTCGATTATATACCGTCTTCCCAATTATATACCGCCTTTTTTAATTAAATCCCGCCTTTTTAATTAAATACCCCCTTTTTTAAATACAGTCTTCTCGATTATATACCGCCTTTCTAATTAAACACCGCCTTTCTAATTAAATACCGCCTTTTTAAACACCGTCAGGTACTAGTCAAATAAATGGCGCACTTACAGCAACTAGCCTCTAAACGTATTTAAATTATAATAGTTTTAAACCTTCGTAATTTAACAATATCGATCATGATAAAATAAATTTTTTTGCATTATTAAAAAAAGTAATATATCGCAATTGCGGTAAATTCTTTTCCACTTTGTTTCTTTAATTTTATCCTCGTTTTCAAATAGTGATATATACCGCTAATAGTACGGTTAGGTTAAGTCCCATATCGCGAACAACCTTTATATCAGTACGCGACAGCTTATAAGGCTACTTAAAATAAGCGGCAGTAAAAGGCTATATTCAAATCTATAGTATAACGGTGGAAGGATATGATTTATGGCGGAGGATAACGTATAACCTATTAAATCAACGCCTGAAAATATCATATATTGTATTTTTAAAGGCTTTATCTTAATCGCGTTTCAATTAACCCGTGTGTACTCTTGAGCTATATGCAAATCGAATGGAATTTTCGAGAGTGGGGCGGTTGAGTGCGCTATTTATTTTGACTAGTGCCTAACCGTCTTCCCGATTATATACCGCTTTCTTAATTAAATATCGCCTTCTCGATTATATACCGCTTTCTTAATTAAATACCGCTTTCTTAATTAAATACCGCTTTTTTAATTAAATACCCCCTTTTTTAAATACCGTCTTCCCGATTATATACCGCCTTCTTAATTAAACACTGCCTTTTTAATTACATACCCTCTTCTTAATTAAACACCCCCTTGTTAATTAAACACCCCCTTTTTAATTAAACACCGCCGTTTTAGTTAAACACCGCCGTTTTAGTTAAATATTACTTTCTTGATAATTATCATAACTCGATTAGGTCGGGCTAAGAAAAAACGGTTTAAACCTACTTATCTTTATTGCGTGAAATGGATCTACTCGGATTAAAATATCCATCTTGAGCTAGTTTTGGGGATATATACGCTCGTTAGATTCCATAGTTAGATAGCCATAGCTTGTAATATAACTTCGTTACTTAAGATACTTTTGGTAGTACGAGACGTAATTAAGTTACTTTCGTAATTGCCAAATTCCTACGATATTCTTGCTAAAATAAACTCGTTCTATTAAGTTTAATAATTAGTTAACTAGCCTAGCTATCATAATAACATACCGCGTTTTTAATTAAATATCGCTTTTCGATTAAATATTACTTTCGAGTAAAATATTAAGCTTTTAATTAAATATTTTCTGTTGGATTATATATTGCTTTTTAATTAAATGCCGCTATTTTAATAAATACTGGCATATTTAATTACAATACTATTATCATAATTATACTATAGCCATAAGACTACTAGGGCAAAATATCAATGGAATAATCGCAATTACGATAATCATTCTATTTACCTTACTAAAATCAGGCCTTATTTTAAAGGTTGTGGCTATGCCTGTTACGCAACTATGGCTAAAGCTTCCAAAAATCTATAACTCTAAGTACTAACCCACAAAAACCCTATAAAAGAACTTAAAGAATACAAACCCCTAAAATAAGGCCTAATGGCAAGTTGTATTATTTCGGGCTTAATTAATGCAGTCCTATACGAATTTTCGAAAACCTAACTAGGAAATTAATAAATATACTCGCAATAAAATTTATTAAAAAATAATTAAAAAATATAAATATATATATAACTTTAAAAGGGCTGTTTAATCGGATATATAACTTTTCAATCGGGGCTTATTTAGTATAAATATTAAAAATTAAACTTAAAATTCACGATTAATACGAACTTTTTAACCAGGACGCCCTTGTAGTTATAATGCAATAACCATAATCCATACGAATAGAAAATAATTAGACGGCTTTTTCCCATATTAAATTACCTTCAAAAAACCCCTAACCTAATAATAACTACGGTAATTCCGTTATCGCAACCTTAAGACGTTTCGATTAATCAAATTCGAGATCTTATTATAGTTACGACATAATAAGCTAACGAAGCTTAAATTAAAATATCGTAAGAACGTTAACGTTTAATACTAAGTAATAAAACCGATTTATTTTATCTTATTAACTAACTTTAATAGAATAATGTTACGAATCCTACCAAAAGGCTAATTCGGAAAACATAGCATAAAATCGTCTCGGTTAAACCTCAGATAACCGGCTTAACAAAGCTTATATAATTTATAAAATCTAAATAGTTTAAAGTAAATCACATAAATTATAATCGTCGTTTCTAAAAAAGGACATAAATGTATTAAAAAAGATTTTTATATAAATAATACCTATTTAATCTTACGTTTTTCGCTATTAATTTAACTTGTTAATTCAAAGTATTATTTTTCGATCTGGAGAAAGGTTTACAAATCTTTTTAATTTACAACATTATTAAATTTAAATTTAAAAAAATAAAGGACCGTAACGCTTCTTACTAATAAGAAAGCGAGAAAAGATAAAAGTACAGTTGTATATTGTATATAAGGTGCTACGTTAATGCTATTTGGTATTGACATTTATTCGGTGCCTTATAACAAGGCTTTATTTAGCTTATTATATATATATACGATTTAAGCACATTATTAAAATTCTATAGCCTAAAAACTTTTACGTATTAAAGTTATTAAATTGGGACAAATGCACTTCCTAGGTGTATAAGCAGATTATCTTAATCAGAAACTTAAAAAGGAAGAAAATGTCGGGCGTTACCATATATTATAAAAAGCTACATATAAAAGTTATCAGGTTAGTATTTTATAAACTATCGCCGACCCACTTGGAGATGTTAGAACCTTCGACGACACGTATCGTCGAGGACCTTACAGGTTAGCACCTTGTAACCTAATACTGTCGGCAGACAGTGCTTTGTGATGATCACGGCTGGTGGGCTAGGCTGCAGGATGCAGCCTGGGACACCCTTTATCTGGAAGAAGCTCTTTGAGCATGGATCTAAGTATGTATTGGGAGCTTGGCCCAGACGTTTTTAGTCTAATTTAACATCAACACACTGTTTGCGCCAGTGTACTGCATTTGATTACTGTAACTACTGACATAGTAACATCTTTTGGTTGATTAATTGGTAACCTAATACGTTAAACGAAGTGGTTATTTGCAGGCTAAATTAACGAAAAAAGCGCGAAACTTTAGAACGAGTCGCTTAGTTAACGAGATAAAGTTAGCAGTTGATGATGGCGAGTAAGCAACAGATACCCGGGCAGCTCCCTGCTGAACAAAGCGGCCCATCCGAAACCGACCCATTCCCCTCCCCCCAACCAGGACCTTCCCGCGATAGAGATGTCTACCATGACGAAGAATTTTACAGCGAGGAAGAGGTGGAACAACAGGAGCCCACATCAAGTGTGGCGGTAGGCAAGAGACCTGCTTTCGGGGCGTCTTCAGAAGATAATGCCCCATCGCCTCAGCTGCCTTAACAGGTGAGGAACGACCGATACAGAACCCCTATCCAGAGATAGCAGACCGAAGATAACCTGAACAGGCTTTACACCTCCCTGGGTACCAACATGGGTGGTATTAGACGCGACGTTAGGGCACGAGAGGACAGGTATTAGCAGGTCGAAGATGAGGTTAGAGAGCTGAAGCAACAGAACGAAAAGCTGAGGCTCCAGAACCAAAGGACAGGTGACTCAGTGGAGCGGCTCGAAGATGCGATGATGCGGCTGTTGGAGATACTGGAATCCAAGAGCTTGAAAAGCTCCAAGAGCTCGCGCAGCACTAGTGTGCAACCGAAGGCGTCACAGAGCGCCCCACCTGAGGTCAAGGCAGGTGGCTCCAAGGAAGTACCCATTGCCCTGGAGAGCGATGTGGAGGAGATCAACCCACTGAGAGCAGGCGAAACGAAGCCTGGAAGGTGGTCCACCGAGAAGCCTGACCCTGACCCCCCGAAGAGAGAGAAGAGCAAGCCACCCAAGAGAAAGGGAGTGGCACGTGATGACCCTGATGATTCAGACAGTTCCTCTTCAGACTCGTCCGGGGGTCCCCCGAAGAAGAAAGACCGCCGCAGCTCCCCCAGCAGCAGCAGTAGCTCCAGCAGTTCAGAGAGCTCCAGCGAGTTAGGCGTTGGCCTGAAGGACAGAAAGAAGGACTCCAAGAAGTCCAGTGATGGAGACAGTAAGTTGCGCTAGAAGCGTTTTGACTTCTCCTTGGATAAGGAGAACCACCTGGCAGGCTGGGCCAATTGGGAGCTTTGGAGCAACGCCCTAAGCCTTACGATAAAAGAAATTAGTTATAAGGACGGCATGAAGCTAGGTTAACCAAACCAGTTACGTTTAGCGAAAATTATTACCAAGACCTGCAAAAGGGCGCCTTTGGAGTTAATTATAGGTATTAAAAAGGGCACGAAAATATTAAGGACGTTCCGGAGGATTTATGCAGTAATTGTCGGCAGATGTGTTGCACTTGATCTGTGGGCTGGATGTCTTGATTCTTGGTTGCCTACTCATCTGCAATCTGGGGGGGAGAGCAGCCAGATATAGCTGCTTCCTGCTTTGTTCCTGCAATCCTAGGGCCACAAATCCAAGCCCTTTGTTCCCAACAACAAATCCACCGTATCTGCTCACAGTAATAAGTAAATCCCGGCAAAGGTCCTTTTGGAAGGAGTTTAGCAAAATCACCTATAACGGAGAAGATTTAGTACAATTTACCATTAAATTTTAGAAGTTTTTCCGGAAGGTAAAAGGTTATGGCATGCGACTTAAAACAGAAAAATAAATTACCATATTCCTTATTATTGTGGAAAACCGCGCTGGCAATTGGTGCAAGACTATTTAGTTAGTGCTACGGCAGACGGATTATTCCTTCCAGCAACTGATCGACGATTTCAATAGCGAATTCCATAACCGTACTAACAGAAAAAAGAAGAATAATAACGGACGGTTACATAACGCCCGGAAGGGCAAGGGAGGCAACAATAACTCCCGGGATAGCAAGCCCGTTTGGAATAAGGATGGAGAGCCACTTTGCTTCAACTGTGGCAAGTATGGACATATGGCGAAGGACTGCCCTGAGCCGCAGAAGCAGAAGAACGGCAAGGGCAAGAAGGGAAAGCGTGGCCAGAATGGTGGCCAGCGTCAGGGCAACGGCAACAGTGGCAACAGCAGTCAGAACAACCGAAGCAATAGCTCTCGCGGCGCCCGTGGCGGCAATCAAAACGAGGAGCAGTTCATCCCTGAGGGCCTAAAAGACTTATACCGTATAAACGGGAAGACCTTTAACGCCTACGTTAACGAATAACAGCTTTAGAACTTTATGTAGTAGTACGACGAGATCATTTAAAAGGCTAACTTCACCGGAACTTTAATGAACGAAATCATTAAGGCAATTAAAGCTATAATAGTTAATTACATTAATTATATAAAGATTGGTAGCCCTGAACGTTTTAAGTTATAGGCGATTAAATACCTTAAGCCATAAGTAATTAAACGTATTTAGCTATAGGTGGTTAACTGCCTTAAAGTAATTAAGGCGATAATTATAGGCAATGTTATATTTTTGTATCTGCATTTTTTATAGAAGACGAAAGAGATAAGTTACTTTAGGATTTGGGAGCGAACGTTAACATTATTAATAATATCGACGACTTTAAAAGGGATACCATATTAGATATTAGGTTTAAGAGAGTATATATTATGATAGGTGGTGGGCCTATAGTTACTATGGTTATTAATATTATAAAGTGGCCTTTAAAAGGCTCTTATAGAGAAAATAACGAGGTTATAATAAAGTATACGTTATATATTAGCGACTTCCCTTTAAAAGTATTTTCCGGAGAGATTTTTTACAAAAGTGGCGGCTACCTGGACAGAAACACCCTGGTTAGCCCTGATGGGGACCAATTGACAACCATTAACATACCCCGCAGAGGATTTTTCTTGTGGCTTCATGGGAAGCCAGAGCCTATTGCTAGGGGCCCGGAGCACCTAGACAACCATTAATAAGGATACGGGCTGGGAGGGCCCTTCGGTGAGAAGGACGGCGGTGACCTAGCTAACAACCTAAGGGACGCCCTTATTAGAGCCTCCAGGTATGGCAGGGCCTTTATGACAGACGAAGTTATGAAGAAAATTATCCTTTAGTACCGCCGCCTTTACCACCTTAACATTGAACGATTAATTTGGACCATTAAAAGGTTTACGGGGATAGACCTAAACCCTAGCGATATGAAATCGCTCCTTTATACAGTTTGTGATGAAGGAAAAATATGGAAGATACCGTTTATTAACTTATAAAGACGAATAACATATATGGGAGAAATTATTTGGTATAACGTAGGTTTAATTAAATTTATAAGCATCGAAAATAACGGTTATTTCGAGCTTATTATAGATAATTTGTTGCGCTATAAGGAGTATTATTTATTTATGATTAAGGACGAAATCTAGGCAAGCTTATATACGTATATTACGCGGATAATTAAGCGTTTGGAGACGTCGCCCCCAGATACGGAGGGTAGGAGACGAATGGTCTAAATGTTACGCCTTAACGGCGGTAAAGAGTTCGGCGTGACAAAAATCGAGAATTTTTGCGCAGTAAAAGGTATTAAACTAGTAATTTCTAGCATTTATAACCAGTATCAAAATAGAGTTGCGGAGTACGATATATAATTCCTTTAGGGCGAAACGGGTATAACAATTACCCAAATAAAAATACCGATTTATATCTGGGACCTTGTATTAAAGGTTATAATGCATACCGTTAACCGAATTAGATAATTAATAATAAGGGATATAATACCGATCGAGTATTTTAAAAACGTATTCGAACTTGATAGGCTTTATAAACTTAATAATAGTTACTTTTAAATTCTTAGTAATAGGTATATAGTATTAATTAATAAGAACTGTAGGATTAGGTTAGAGAGGTTAGCAGCTCGTGAAGTAAAAGGAATGCTGTTAGGTTATTAAGGCATATATAACTATAAGGTATAGCTGTTAAAGGGCGGCAAATTACTAACAATACCATATGTTACTATTTATAAGGACTTGGAAAAGTTAGGATAGCCCTTCAGCCCGAAGGATATTATTAGGTTATTTCTATAGCCCGTATAAAAACGTTTTAAATACCGTTAAAGCCAGAAATAGAGCGTTAAAAACAAGAATAAGGACGATAACGTCGTTTTAAAAGACGATACGGACAGGATATTAAGTAAGTAAAGCGCAAAAGGGAACGCCCGAAAACGATGATCTCTAAGCTATATATCTTAAAAGCCCTAAACGAAACCCTAAAGCTAATGTGTAAACTGAAGGTAGCTTTAACCTAAAAGGGTAATAATTGCGACCCGTATTTGTACCCTTTCTATTTGCACCCGTTATTAGATAACGGCAATAATGCCCATAGTAAAAACGGCTATAGGTTATACGTCATGGTGGATAACGGCCCGTTACTAAAGGAAGTAATGGAAGGTTTAAAACGTAAGATGTAGTTTAAAGTTATTTTCGTTAAGATTAAAAAAAGTCTTTAACGCGGAATTTTCTATTTTATAACTTACGATAAGGGCTACGGGTATTTTGTAAACGTTAAATAAGTGCTAAGAAAGAAGTATACGTCCATAGGAGAATTAAAAAAGTATAAGGTTTATATCTGCGCTAAGGGATTTACTTAATGGAAGGGTATTAATTATAACAAAACCGTAGTTAATATTGTAAAGGCAATATGTTAGAGGATTTTAATGGCCTTAGTTGTAATTTTAGGCTGGTATATAATTTAAAATAACTTTATCGCCGTTTACTTAAATGGTTATTTAAAGAAAAATATTTACATAAAGTTTTTGTTTTATGTTAAAGAAGTATTTCGACGTATACCCGGAGGATAAAGTTAAATATTAGTTTTCTTTTAAGAAGGTTATTAAGTTAATAAACTTTTTATACGGCTTAAAGTAGGCCGGGATTACTTATTAAGAGAAAGTTAAAGGTATATTCGCAAAATAGGGCATTCGTTTATTAATTTCGGATCACGCGATTTACCGTAACGAATAATTAGGGGGCGTTATCGTCTCGTACGTCGACGATTTCCTGCTTATAAGCCTTAATTTGTAACGTTTAAAAGATATTATTAACGGAATTATTAAAAATGTACCTATTAAGAATTTAGGTAATACGGATTAGTACTTAGGCGTATAAGTTATCCGCTTTTCGCTTATTAAAAACGTTAAACTGGATTAGTAATAATATATTAAAAAGTTATTAAAGTTATTAAAATTAAATATTATACGGAATTAATTTACGCTATTTATTAAAGATTACTTATAGCACGTCGTAAGGCATAAGGGCGTAATTAATAAGGAAAATATATTCGAATATACGAGCTTTATAGGGAAATTTAATCTTTTTAATCGTATTGATAAATTGGATATAACGTTTATAACTTTGACTTAGGTTAGGTTTATAGGTAACCTGTTACCTAGGTACCAGAAATGCATTAAACGATTACCGCGTTATTTAAACGGTACGGCAAACCTATTTTTTCAGTACCGGAAATTAGACGAAAAGTACCTATATCGGAAATATAACAGCCAGGCGCTGGTCGAATAAAATGGCGCACCCAACCGCCCCACCATCTAAAATTCCATGCAATTTACATATATATCAAGATGCAACAAGGGTTATTTGCGACATAATAGATATGAAGCTTTAAAAATACGTTTCGTGATAATTTTAGCCGTTGGTCTAATGAGCTATATGTTATCCTCTGCCATTAATAAGGTTTTTCCACCGCTGTACCATCGATTGAAATATAGCCTTTTGCCGCCCCTTATCCATGATAGCCTACTTTTCTTTAGCTAGCTGTCAAGTTCCCAGCCTTGGATTAGCCGTACTATTAGCGGCCATAATCACCGCCCAAAAAGATATGAAGCAGTTAGAAAAACAAGATGGAAAAATACTTATTATAATCGCGAAACTTCGCTCTTTATGATGATGCAGAAATATTATACCATCGTTATCGATTTTGTTGAGTTATCAACGAGTGAAATCATCATGATAATGGCATTTTGAGTGCGATTTTGAAGCTAGACGGAGTAGTGCGCCACCGATATCGACTAGCGCCTGACAGCCTAGGTCTATTCGAAGCAATGGATATAAGTTTTGCAGATGGCGAATTAGCTAAATCTATTATAAGTTACGTGTTTCTCATAGCTGGAGCACCCATTTTATAGTTTTTGAAGTTATAAAATGTTGTCACCAAGTGTACTACTAAAGCAGAATACGTAGTGGTAGGGATAGCCGCAACGGAGGCTGCCGGGATTAGGAATTTTTTAATAAAGTTAGGGCACATACCCAAATGCCCTATTCCTATGTTAGAATATAATATAAATGCGTTAAAATGGGTAACAAAAATATATATAACCCGAAGAAAACGTCACATTCGGCTGAAATATTATTACGTACGGCAAAAGGTATAAAAAGATAATATTAACTTTTACTACGTGGAAAGCAAAAATAACCTAGCAAATGGGCTTACGAAGCCACTAAACAAGGCTAACTTCGAGAGATTCGTAGCGAATTTAGGACTTAAGAGGATATAAAACGAGTCAGAAAGCACTTAAGATTAATGAAAACAGGGGTTCATCTCCCTGACAGATTAAGACTTGATTATTTTCGAGGATACAGTGGCCGAGATCATCTAAAGCAAGAGGGCGTGTCAGCAGACAGTGCTTTGTGATGATCACGGCTGGTGGGCTAGGCTGCAGAATGCAGCCTGGGACACCTTTTGTTTAGAAGAAGCTCTTTAAGCATGGATTTGAATATGTATTGAGAGCTTGGCCCAGACGTTTTTAGTCTAGTTCAACATCAACACACAGTTTGCGCCAGTGCACTGCATTTGATCACTGTGACTACTAATAAATACTAACCCCAATTTTTCATTTTTTTAAAAAAGATAAAAACTAAATAATATGTTAAAAGTTTTATTATATTCAATAACCTTTTTTTATTCATTTTACATATATTCTTTTTAAAAATCAGTTTTTCTAAATAAAACTAATAATAAAAACATATTTTATAATTAGGGATTTACTTATATAAATTATATCAACTAGTTTTTATTTTAAATAACGTATAAAAAACTAAACCCAGTTGAATGAATTAATCCGCTTTATGTTTATCATTTTTTTCGTTATTATATACAAATACATTTAACGGTCCGATCTTAATAATTCGCTGTATAATTCGTATAAAAAATGCTAACATTTTATCCTTATAATTTAAATTTTAATACTTTTATACCAACTTTATAGATGGTCTTATTTTAAGACTTTAATTCTTATTCCGTCTGTTATTTTTAAAAATTATTTTTATTAATTAATTATAAATATGCAGTTTGTTAATTTTGTATAGGAAATAGCGGGGGGGGAGGGGGGGGGGCCGGGCCGCTTATTGGTATCATTTAAATGCGTTATGTTTTTCTATAATTTTTAACAGTCCTTTCTGTTAGTATCCTCTACCAGGTTAACTGCATATCGATGTAAGCTGGCATACAAATTCTGTATTCGAATAGACATTATTTAATAGCTTCGTCATGCTTAGCATTATCGGGAAGCAAGTGGTTATTTACACCCCACATAATATCTATAGGGCCCTATATTTTAACATCTTATGATATATTCGAACCCGTAAAGGTAATTAATAGAAATTCCTTTAAGTATTGTACTTATTGTGGGTATGTAAAGATTTGAACGGGAAAATGGAGCCAGGCTTATAAGCGTCCCGGTAGCGTAGGCTGGTTTAGTGGCGCTAATAGCGCGTAAGGTACCTTACCTTAAAAGGCATTAAACTTAATAATGACCGGCGCTTATATCCTTTACATTTTTTTTAGACAAGGATAAATTTTCATTACCTTTTATTTTTTAGATAGGGCTAAATACGCTTTTACTAATAGGCCTCTTTCGTGCAAATTTCAAAACTACGAAGTTTCCGCTTATTTAAAGATATAAAACAGTTAGCTAATTTTTTAGAAAATGATTAACAGTTTTTACCGATATATTTTTTCCTTTTAAGTTATTTTTAAAATTCCTTAAGAATGACCGAACCTCTTTTAATGCACGTTAATTATATCACTTTTTATGTTAACCTTAAGAGCAAGCGGACCCTCCTAATTATCTTTTTTCGCTTATTTTTATTTTGCTAAGGATATTTAAAACCTTTTACGGATTGGATTAACGATACGGGATATGTTAAATATGTTAAAATTAACGTTACGTACTGGTGTTCTTTGCCCGTTTGGGACCATTTTCCTTTATGTTTGTACGGTTATAATAAAAAAGATATTATTTAAGTGTAAGTTATAACTTTATATAGGATTTAGCAGGTTGTTAATAATTTTCAGCATTTGTTAACGCTTTTTTTGGCCTGTTTTTTAGTAATTTTTAAAAGAAGATTTTCTAGCCCATTTCGATACCGTTAAGCATTAACTTTTTAAGTTTTGTTTAAAAACGACGGGAGGAAAATTTCCGGACCATACCGGATCCCCCCTAAAGCGGTTGGGTTACGGCTTATGCCTTAAGGTAATTAAGGAACTAGAGAGACTTAAACCATTTAGCGGGGCCAGTTATGGCAGGGGAGTGCAGGTACTTAAGCTCTTTCCATAACTTAAAACCTTAGGAAATCTATAAACATAAATTAAGCGGTAAAAAGCTATTAAGGAATTTGAGTAAGTTAAAGCTTTTGGTCTCGTTAAGATAGGAAATTAAGTATACGAACTATTTTTAAACTTTTCGGCTAGCTTAGAAATATAGTGTACTAATAGATTTAATCCTTTCCCAGTTTTTTAGCGTAATGATAAAAGGCTAAGGCTGTTACGTAACTAGAATACGACGGTGGCGTTCTGTATTTGTATGTAGATTTTCTATACATAAACTCGGGCCGGAAGATATATCACGATACGTATAATATGTTAATTTAGGAGACATTTATAGATTTATTACCTTTACTTATCGACCCCGATTAAGAGGCCTCGGTATTAACCGGGTCTTTTTAAGCCGGTTATATATAAATATCTCTATTTAGCTTTTAGTAACGTACTCCGGATACACACCTAAGTACGGTTGGTATAAGGCGGATTTTTAAGTTTAATTTAAGGCATAAAATATAAAGTAAATTAAACTATATAAGCTATTATATATCTTCTTCGTAGTCGTGCTATTACCTCTTATTTTCTAACTAACCCTCTTTCTGGAACCGTACGGATTAATGGTGATAAAGCCCCTGGTTTGGTAATATGGATCCGTTAATTCTAGAACATATCTCCCTTTATTTTAAGCAATTATTTAATATATAACAATAATGTAAGACAGTAGATAACTTATTATATTTTTTAAAAAAGGGTTTTCGGGTTGTTATTAAGAGCGAAAGTTAGCTGGCATAATCGGAAAAGATGATATTTGTACGTATAAGTTGAATATTTGAAGCCGGTGATGGTTAGTATTTGTTATAACGTTTGCCTATATAGGCGCCGTGATAGCTATTTACCCTTAATGGCTTAGTAAAAAGAAACGTAATCGAATGTGGGTAAAGGGATTTATTATGATAAATTTCGTTATTTTAAATTATTGCGAGTAATATTTCGATAAATTTATAAAAAGATATTTAGAAATTTAAGATAGCATATAAGTTATTTTACTTATATATGGTATAGTTATAAGGCCCGAGCTTACCAAAAGGTAGAGGCTTATTTAGACTTAGGTAAAGCCGGCCGCCCCTATTTAAGCGACCGTAACCCTAGTATTATGTACGACGGCAGCTTAATTTGCGCTTTTCGCCGAATTAGGGAGCTTTATAATTAAATTTACGCCAATAGATTTTCGCGTTATTTACTTGTTATAAGCTTACCCCCGTAAAGGCGGATTTCCATATTAAGTGGTAGCATATTATACGTAAAGAGTATTATATAAAATTTAGCGACGTTACTTCAGATACGATGGATTTTATATTAACGCGATAGTAAGTTATTACGGGTTCGTAACCTCTGTATTATATTTGTCTCGATACAGTATAAGGGTCTTTAGTTTCGCTTATGCATTTATGAATTCGTATTAATTAATACGGAAAAAAGGTATTATTTATAGAGATTTCTTTTAGCGTAATACGTTACGATCATAGGGCCGGTTTTTGATATCCGGTCGAATAGGTTTATTTACCTGCCGATTTTAGGTTATTCGTATCGATTTACAGTTGGATAAAGAGATGGCGACGTTAAGCACAGGAAAATATGATGATTTTCGCCGCTTTTTTTTATCGCCCGAGATCTGAAAAGGAGTTTTTCGAATGCCGGATAAAATCCTTACTATATTACCAAGTTATTCCAGATGCCTAAGTTAAGCACAAGATATAACGGAAGTGTGATTCCCTTTTTAAGGTCGGAAGTTGGGTTAAGATTAAGTATGTAAATAAGATTTTGCTCCCGTAGGAGAGTTGGTAACATTTTAACTGCAAACGGTTATTTCCGGAGTATATTGTAGGCGAACGTAGGCTTAAATGTAAGCGATTCGATAATAACTGTAATAAGTATCACGACGAAGCCCTTTTAAGCGAGTACGTTGTTAATAAGTATTACGACGAGACCCCCTTGAGCGAGTATGTTATTATTAAGCATTACGACGAGACCTCTTTAAGCGAGTACGTTACTAGTAAGCATTACGACGAGACCCTTTTGAGCGAGCACGTTATTAATGAGCATTACGACGAGACCCTTTTAAGCGAGCACGTTACTAATGAGCATTACGACGAGGCCTTTTTAAGCGATTACGTTGCTAGTGAGTATTATGACGAGACCCCCTTAAGCGAGTACGTTACTAGTGAGCATTACGACGAGGCCCCTTTGAGCGAGTACGTTATTAATGAGCATCATAACGAGACCCCCTTAAGCGAATACGTTACTAGTGAGTATTACGACGAGGCCCCTTTAAGCGAATACGTTGTTAGTTAGCATTACGACGAAGCCTTTTTGAGCGAGTACGTTATTAATAAGTATTATAACGAAATCCTTTTAAGCGAGTACGTTGTTAATAAGTATTACGACGAGGCCCTTTTGAGTAAGTACGTTGCTAGTAAGCATTATAACGAAACCCTCCTAAGCGAGTACGTTATTAATAAGTATTACGACGAAACCCCTTTAAGCGAGTACGTTATTAGTTAGGATGGTAAAAAAACCTTATATATTCGCGGAAAGATATATTAAAAAGGTAAAAAAGGGGCTGTTTAAATTGCGGGACGTTAATTCTAAAGGTAGTTATCCGCGGTTTTCGTATAATATAGCTAGGTTGCTTAAATGTCGACAAAGTACGAATTCCAACGATAATGGTTAAGAGCTTGAAAATTATCTTTTAAATATAACGGGAACTTTAAAGTTAGATTAATAGCTGACCGATTTTTATTAGCGTTATACCGCTTTTCGTTACCGAAGTCTCAACCCAGCGCATTTCGTAACGGGAAACTTAACTTAAGAACGTTATGCAAAAAATAAAAAGATGATATATAAAATAATAAACATAATGGTAAACCGGTTCGGAGCGGACGAAAGAATATATGTAAGCTTAATATTTAATGCATTAAAAGGTATAAAGTTAATAATAAGTCCTGTTCGAAAATATTAACCCTGGCCGTCGTAAAAATAAAGTTTAAGTCGTCCTTTTTAAATAAAATCGGTAAGGATTAATATAATATCTTAATAAATTCGATTATAACATTACTTTTTAAAACCGAGTTAAAAATTAGAATCCTAAGAAATATGCTAATTATAAACTTAATATTTTTTATTAATATTATTACAAGTAAGCGGTAAGGCCATTTACATTATTTAATAGGGTTAAGTTAATACGCTTAAGTATTTTACTATTTGCGACGAAGTTAGATTTAATAATTTTTCAAAATTAAATTTATAACGGAAAATTAATACGTTTACGGGCTATTTAAAAAGCCTTGGTTTAAGATGTGAACAGATATATCTTTTAACATTCCTAAATAAAAAAGTTAACTTAAAACGAAGGTTTTTAAAATTAAAATTTAATATGTTTATTATTTACTTTAACCCGTCGCAAAACCATATACGATAATAGGGACTTAATACTCGTTCGACCTTTATAAAACCTCCGCAAAAGGTTTTTGCAGCGTCCGACCAAGGCCGTAACATATCAAACTTACTGTTTATCGTTAATTAAAAAGCCTCGAACATACCAACTAATTCTGCTTTATACGGCTGGTTTAGGGATTATTTTAAGGATATTTATACGGGTAGTGATTTTTATGTGGGCGATATAGACGTATTACAATATTATGGATTTACTTTCGAAAGGTTCTTATAAGGATTTTTAAAACGGCTGCCTTTTTTTCAGACGTTAACTATGTACATCTCTTTTGTAAAATCTTACTTAGATAAAAATAATTTCGCTTTTAATTACCCGAATATATTTATTCCTTTCGAAATAATATAACCAGGCTCTTAATTTTAAGGTTTGGTAAGTTTAACTTTGCCCTAAAATGCGACCTGTTAGTTCTAGACGGACTTAAATATAATAGGTATCGCAAAATGGATAAAGGTTTTCGTTCTTTATAGGCCTTCCGAACGTAGTAATATTACTATCGCAATTTACCGTAGGGATTCCTGTTAAGTCAGTTATTTAATTTAAGGTCTTTCAATTTATTAATAAAGGCCTTTAACGGAAAAAGTAAAAAGTGCCTACGGCTTTTTCTAAGGCTTGATTAAGTATGGTCTAGTATTTTGAATATTATTCGAGTTTATATGTTATGATTTTTTCTGTATTAAATTTAAGGTTTTTTTTAGTTATTCGTTAATGTTAAGTTAAGATATAACCGAGATAAGGTTTGTTAATTTAGCAGATGGGGTTAGGAGGTACATTTTAGTATATTACGACATTTATAAAAAGGTAACAGTTAAAAGGTGTAAAGCTTGTTTTTATACTAGATTATATTTAACTTATTAACGCTTTATAAAGTATTTAACAATAAATTGTTATAGATTGCCTTACCGGATTATTTTACGTATATTATTTATTTTTATTTAAAGACAAAGTACTATAACGTTAGCCTTAATACTTAAGTCCTATAAATTAATTACGTAAGTAAATAGGTAAAATATTTCAAAACAATCGGAATAATAAGATATCGATAGTTTCTACCGGTTAATGTTTATCCGGGTTTTGCCGAAACTTAGAAATTGATTATGCCTAACGTTAATACTTTTTTGGCGAAATTTTTCTGAAAGGAATAAGTCTTCAGCCCCTTATCCATGGCGCAAACTTTAATAAAATACATACCACCCCATCCTAAAAAAGATACCTTTTAAACCCTTTTATTGTTCGTTCAACATAAATATAAAGGTCGAAACCCCTAGTAACTTAATTACCGGAAAGGAAAAAAGATAAGGAAAGAAAATTATAATTAAAACGGTAAAATCCAAATCCCTATAATATAATCGATATTCGAGTTATATTACGTAAAACTTTTATAAATTGCCCTATAACTTCTTGCTTACATTATCGCTTACCGAGAATTTATTTACGTTTCCTCTCTTATCTAGCTTTTCGACTGGGGTATCATCTCCCCCCTTACCTGGTTCCTCAATTAGGGTATCGTCTTCGTTCGGATGCTATTTTTCTGGAGCCTTATTTTTAACATAATTCTCGAGTTTCTTATTATAATTTCCCTTATTATCTTTAAATATTATGAATGTGAGATTCTTATTTTTTTAAGTTGGAAGGTCTTTTAAAACCGATTAAGATTACGTGTTAAGTATAAATATGTTTTTAGGATAGTAGATAGTGGTTTAATAAAAATTTTAAAAAATTCTGTTTTCATTTAAAGTATCGGAATTAAGGTTAGTTCGTATTTTTTGGAAGTTCCGCTTATAGATTTATTTTTTAAGTAGTTTTTGTAAGCGTTATAAAAAAACTAAGGATTTAAGGTATTATTAATAGCTATTAACCTGGATAACAAATTTTAAAAAGAGTTAGAAATCTAACGTTTTGAAAAAGGTATGGTTAAAAGAAAGGGAAATTTATATTTTTAATACAGCTTAAATAATTACGTTATCAAAACTTAAAGTTCCCTTTAAATTAAATATGGCGCCTCGAGTAAATAGAATATATCAATATATCTTAGTAGATAACTTTCGTTCTTTTATTTAGCCGGTAGGAAGGTTAGAGGAAAACTTATTAAAGGTACATATCTTTAGGTGGTGAGAAAGTTAAGGTAATCCGAGGCAATTACATAAGCATCAAGATATCTTGTATTAGGTCGGATTTGAATAAACAGTTTATATTTTAATTTTATATCTATGTTTATTAGATATATTTAACGGGCCAAGCTAGCTATCGTCGACGTCATCCTTCCTGCGCGTCTTTAGGTTATCTGTTATTAAACCCCTCAATTCTCGCCTATAAGGCGCGGCGTAAAGTAAAGACATAAATTACGAATGTTGTAAGATGTACAACATTAACCGTAACCGGAACTAACATCCCGCGTTTACAGCATATATAATCCTTTTACTGTTATTACGTATACGTAGTTATTTAAGTAAGGATATTTCCTTCCCGGATATTAAAATTAAAGCACTTTTGTTCGCTTTTTAATATGTTATATAACGTTATATATTTTCGTTAGCCTCGTTTCGGCGCATCGATAGCTTAAGGTATGTTTAACGATTATTGTATCCGTAAGGCTGCGATATTAAACATTAACCAATTAGAAGGAAATACGACTAACCTTTATTGCGTTATATTTAGTAGGGTTTTTACATAATAAGAAATAGGGGATTAGCGAAGTGGGGTATTAGTTTAAAAACGTTAAAACGATAGCTATAGCAATTTGTCTTAATAGTATTAGGCTTAAAACGAAAACCGCCTACGGTTAAAGCCTACTGCAGCCCTTTAGAAAGGCTACTAACATACGGAAGCTAATTAGGTCGATGTATTTTTGCCGCCTATATATTATAGAAAGGTTTAATAATTTTCTCACTCAGTAAGTTAAATTCGTAACCAAGTAATAGTGTATATATTATAACGAGCATTTATTCATAATAAGATTTTACGGTTATTTAAAACTCCCGAAATTTTTAACAAGCCGGTTATATGCTTTAACAGTTTTTATATATTAGTTATATAAAAAACGGTAAGCGGATGGTAAGTAACTAAGATCGGTCCGGCGTGCTGTAAGGCTTGTCGAAGTAGAGGGTGGAGGGTAGTTAACATTTTTCTCTATTAAAAATAGAGGGTAATTACCATTTATCCTTGTTAAAAGTGGAGAGTAGTCACCATTTATTCCTGTTAAAAGTAGAGGGTAGTTACTATTTATCTCTATTAAAGGTGGAGTACAATAAGTATTAAAGAAAAGGGATAATAATAGGTATTTATCTTAGTTTTAAAGTGGACTGTAGTAAGCATTAGGAATAGGAGATAACGTGCAACCTATTTAATAAATTGCTTTAGCAATATTATGGTGTTATAGGTAAGTTTAAAAACACTGATAGGTTGTTACGTTAAAGCCCCATTTTATCTTTTCTTTTTTATCAGATATAAAAACTTTTATAACTTGTAAAGATTTTTTAAAGTTAAATTTATATAACTTAAAATAATACCTATTATTTTTATTCATACGATATATCATTAGTTATTAACGTTTAAGAGTTAAAAAGTTGTTAATTTAATAGGTTAATTAATATTATATTTATTATTTAACGCGATTCGTAACTCTATGATAGTGTTTAAAAACTTTTACAATATTATCGATTATAACGCTTTTATGGTTACGACAACGCAAATACCGCGTGCATCATTTTGTTATGGGCCGTTTAAAGGGAATTTATTATGAGAAAAGCCCGTCCTGTTATACTTCCTATTTTAGAGGTTTGTATTATTTGTAAGTCGTTTTATAGGTCTTTTATGGGTCGGTACTTAGAGCTATAGATTTTTATAAGCCCTAGCCATAGTTACGCCTACGGCGTAACTACAACCTTTATAATAACGCCTGACTTTAGTGAGATAACGTCTAAATGGACTAAAAAACCGCCAGAACCTGCCAAGTTATTAGTTTAAAGGTGCTTTATCTGTATGAGGTTTTAATTGCAATATATTTTTAGATGTCAGACGCGTACATAATAAGCGGTAACTGGCTTTTAATTTGTACTTTTTATAAATAAAACCTTGATAATTAATTAAATTAATCGTTAGTAATATATATCTGTTTTAACCTATTTTTCGTAGTAAATATTTGCATTAACATATATTAATAACATAAATCAATATTTCGTATGCATTATAGCGGAAAGCGTACCCGTTAGCCGCGTTCCTCCCGTGTGTTAAGCCCAAAATGGGCCTTTCCTATATATGGTTATTGTAAAGATTCTGTGCGCTTTTGGTACCAGAGGGGATACGGATCTATCCACCTTAAATGCTAACTGGGTATATGGGAAATCAACTTTTCCAACGGGGTGATAAATATTTATTTCGTTAATAGTTTCGTTATCGACCGCCCTTAAGACTTTTTATATTATGACGGATTTTTTTTATGGCGTTGACCGCGTTCTAGTTAGAGATTATTAAGTAGTTCTTGGAAAACTATAGCTTCTTTAAGTTGTCGGACTCCGGGGTTAAAGAGCGTATCGGGGCATTTAAGTTTATAGGCATTTCTTATAGAACTGTTTATGCCTTAAAGCTTTTTATAAACCTTATTATCTTTAAATCGAAAGTTCGCGAGATTTTCGAAACGTATTTCGATAATTTTGTTTTTAAATATTTTTTAAAATATATGGCGAAAATTAGATATTTTTTCCGCTTTTGGTCTGGCCCTAATCGACTTTTCATAATTTATTAATAAGCTAAAGGTTCTGGGGTGGCTTATTAGATTATTTCGTATAAAGTTACGTTACTTTTTTTAGGACCCCGTTTAAATAATAACTATTATAAAGAGCCTTTATTTAAAAATGCTAAAAACGCGTTTATTACGGCCGGTTGCGAATTGCGGAAGTTTTATTTCCCAGATGGCGATTTGTAAATTATTACTATATTATCGTTTCATATCTTTTTTTAACATATTACAAAATAATGACCGACGCCTAAATCTTTTTCGAACGTAAAGAAAGTTATAAATTCGCTAATATATTTTTCCTATACGACCTCGTCCTTTTATTTTCGATGTTGTTTCCTAATTCGTCTAAAATCGTAAAAAAGGGTAAATATATTAAGGAAAAAAGTGAGAAAATTAGAATTAATTTTCAAATAAACGCGGGTAATTTATAGCAAGGTAAATGAGATACACCTCCTATAATGGGTTAGGTAAAGAATAATTTTAGAAAGGAAATAAGTTTCCATCCTAACGAGGTTTTATTGGTATATTATAGTTATTCCTAAGTATATCCACTGGCCCAAGTCCTGCCATTAGGCTTGTAAAAACGAGCTAACCAACGTATTGGCCATATATAGCCCGAGAACCGTAATTATCTGTAACCCCATAATTATTCGGTTGGTTGCTTGCAGCTTACTATATTAATAAAAAAAGTAATTTTATGGTATAATTAAGAATTATTTAGATAATTTCTTCTACGCGACCGTCTATTATGGTATAATGTGCCAATTTAGGCCTTTATGGCATATATTAATCTGAACCTATTTCTGCCGCGTCCTACGTTCTTTTAGGTGCTCTTAATTATCGCGGAGATTAAAGCTCCGCAGGTACCAAAAACAGCTTTATATAAATACGTTAGGTTAACTTTTTACACTTATTTCGTATAAATTTCTTATCCACTTCACTTTTAAGATCCCGATAACGGCGGATATAACGAATCCAGTAGGTATTATTCGGGATTTGTAAGGTACACAAACTGGAGATAAACGCCTCTATTCCATATCTGGAGGGAAGTAAATTAGTTACTATCCTATAAAAAAAAAAGCTAAAACTTACAAGTTCTATAATGCTCACGGAATAAAGCTGGCTTATCGATTGGATTAAAAATACAAGTCTTATCCGGATAATAATAACCATCCTACCCCTTATATAACGTCAGATCTTCGGGATATCTTCCTTATATGGGTTAGGTAAGGCTTTCAGTATTTAGACTATTTCCATTCGAAATATCTAGGTTATTAACGTCTTAACTTATACAGATATCTTCCTTTTCAACTTTTAAATAAAAAAACGATTATTCGAGATGTTAAAAAAGGCGGAATCTCAATTACCGATCCCTAGTTACTTTCGCTCACTTTTTTCGAATATGTCCATTACGTTTATCATAATTGGTAAAAGTTGCTCAACAAGTATATCGGATATCGGGTGACGATATGTTATCAAATGATGTGAAACAATATAAAGGTAAAAGATAAAAAATAAGCTATACTATTTCGCCGGTATTTGTTAAAATAATTAAGCCATTATAAAACGCTAACGGATAACAATAAGCCAATTAATATGTATACGATTATTCTAATACGATTAGCTCGGAGCTTTAAGATATTTAGGTTTCGTTCAGATATATACAAACTAGTTTGGGCATTATTATAAAACCTACTTTTTTTTTACAACCTATTCTTTTTCGAATCTACCCTTTTTAAAAACCTACCTTTTTTTAAAACCTACTTTTCTTCGAACCTACCCTTTTTCAAAACTTACCATAGCCAATCCTTTTCACTTTGTAACCAACAATAAAAACCAATATGGCGGATGGTAAGGCTTACGACATTTGCGGCGGCTTAGGCGTTATCGGCCCGAATAAAGACGTAAAATATTCCGAATGTAATACCAAATAGATTTAGAGTAAGTGAACCGAATAGTTTCGCGGTCGTAACTTAACAATTATTATAAGGACTAAATCCGTACGGCGATACGCAAAGGTTTTGTACTATTAATACGATACTAACAGTTAATCCATAGGCTTAATGCCATACATAATCGAAGATTCATAAAAGGAGTTAAGGTCATTGCATATCGCCGATAAAGGCTGTAATGAATAAAGTGTCCAGAAAACGGTCCATTATTTATCAGAAATTGGGGATAAAGTAAAGGAAGAATTATATCGTATTATTTCCAGCGAATTTTATTTTAAAAATAAAACTTTTCAATTTAGCTTTAATTAATCTAAAATGGCCCAGGTGCGAAACTTGTAGTAGTTAAGGGCATAAAAAAGATAAACCACTTTGCTTGTTACGTAGGCTCTTAAACTATACCGTTACATGAAAATATAATTTATTAAACAAATAAGTCGAAAGCTGAATAAGATCGATATAATTAAACGTTGGAAAATTTCCAGTACCGGACCTTTAATACCAGTTGTTTCGTACGACTATTCGTTTTTCGCACAAATCTAGATGGTAAGGTATATCTTAATAACGTTGATACGTGTCGCGCGGTATTTCGTAACTACGGGATGGTATAAAGATAGTAAGTCGATTTTTTAGTATAATCTTTGCATAACTTACAACTCGCATATTTTCGTAGTGCATACGGGATTTTGCACTAGCCAACTGCGCGGATTTCTTTGCTAAGATATAAAAATTCGCTATGTTACTTTTCTCGTTATATTATGTTATCGAGATATTAAATTAGTTTATTATCCCCTAAACATTATGCCTCACGGCTTAAAACGGGGGCCAATTAACGCTATAACTAATTATAATCCCTTAAAGGGTCCATTAAAGCTTAATTAGAGTTAATATAAACGAGTAAATATTTAAGTTTAAATTAATCGCCTTATCGCTCTTAAGCGGATAAGAAGTAACGTAAGGTTTAATACCTTACGAATTAACGCTTTATTTATAGAACTTTGTAAATAAAATTCGAATCTAACCTTTTCTTAACCGGTTTATATCGCAAATATACTCAATTACCATAAATTATTATGGAGCCACCTGAGTAGTCCGACGATAACGCGCGATATTACTATTATGTTCCCTTAAGGCGCCGGCTTTACCAGTTTCCTTTTATACAAAGCGTAACAGTTTGTAGGTAAACGGGTTTATCAGCCAGAAAAATTAACTTGCTAAAAAATAGACGTGGACGGTCGCTTATTTTTAAGATTTTCTTACGATTTTATTAGCTATTGAGATAAAAATTTGCGATTAAGCTTCCGCGCTTATCCGACTTTTTGTCGTTATTATTATGGACAAACTCCTAGTTATTATGCCGAATTTCTTAAATTCGTATCGTATCCGTCCCGAGCTTTCTTTATACCACCGAATACACTTTCGTGCGTACCTGGGCAAAGGCGAATACCTTAATTTTTAAGCTTTTCGCCAGTACGGATATTACAGGGAGTTCGCGATTTGGATTCCGAGTGTGGCGTTTTACGGTCTGGAAAGCTATTTGGGCTTTGGTATTACCGTCTTATATATAGCCCATGCCGCATGGTAACCGAGGGCTTAATGCCGGAACGTAATACTCGTTTTGTTATTAGTCGATTAGGTTATATATATAGCGCCTAATGGCTGACGACGAGTGCGAAATAGGCGACGGGTTTTTTTACCAGCACGTTAAAAAGATGGACCCTTAACGCCCCTTTTCCGGCGGGCGGCGGAACGGTTTTTTTGCTGCAAACTTTAATAATGGTTTCGAATAATGTCCCATTCTAGGAAAAGGTGAGGCTCGTAATATACGTTTAAAAAAAGCCTAAATATCGATAGCGCCATCTTTAAGTTTAGGACTTTATGCCTCGCCTACGGGAATGCGTTTAAGTTGACCTCGACGTCCCCAGCCATAGTTATTTACATCCTTTTCAGAAAAAGGATTAACGTTATGACGGCAGGGATTGGTTACGACGTTACAAATGGCAGCAGGGACCAATGTACCATAGTTACCTCCGTCCTCGCCGTCAAGTGCGGGGTAAAGCTTTCGGCATTATGCGGGGCCGCGAAGGCGATATTAAGCGAGATAGGTTATAACGCCGACGTATGGGATATCTTACCTTAGGAATTTAAAGCCGACGTACGTAGGGGTGTGCTATAAGTTATACACCATAACTATATCCACTTGGTCTCTAACGATAGCAAATCCGTTACCCCGACGAAAAAACGGAAACTGGAGACGTACGACCCTTTCAAGTCGCGCGTATGGTTGTAACGTACATAGGTTATCATAGTATGGTAATCGCGAATAGTAACAGCAAAATGTTTTTCGACCAGCTTGCGACCGGCGTCGATAAAAAGGGGTACCTCGTCAGGTTGAGCCAGTAAAAGCGCTACTCCATTAACCTTAATTGGCCCGTATGCCTGGATGGGAAAATTATTATGCT
Organism: Monosporascus sp. GIB2; assembly: GCA_004155935.1. Taxonomy (NCBI): domain Eukaryota; kingdom Fungi; phylum Ascomycota; class Sordariomycetes; order Xylariales; genus Monosporascus; species Monosporascus sp. GIB2. The sequence continues at coordinate 62,756 of QJNV01000056.1, forward strand.
TATAAGCGCCGAAATTGTCAAAAACTTGCCTGCAGTTTTATTTGTACATATCGAGTTTTACGACTAATACGTACGATGTTAAGCATTTGCGTAACGTTAGGTTCCTTAATTACCTGGAGCATTCGTACGTTAATTACGGGTTTAACTCGAGACGCGGTCCGGCGGTATGATAGGACCCTCTTTTGGGATACGTCGGAGGGGTGCGAATGCGGACAACTTAATTTCCCTCCTCCAACTAATGATTCGATATGGGGTACGATGACGACATAAATAAGAACCCGAGCGAACGCGTTTAAAGCATACGAATACGAGGACTTTATTTATAGAAAAGCGTGGACCGGGGCGCGTGGATTAGGGTGACCAAGCCCGTGCTAGTGCTATATAGCAGGCCTATAGGGACGGGGTACATGGATAGGTGGTTAATTCCGTATAAGGACTTTGTCGGCAGGCTGCGACTACGTTCGCAAAATGCCAAACAAACCCCTCGACGGGATATTGCGCGAGGATGTTCGCCGTCCTTAGTGAGCTTATGGCCGAATACCCCGCCGAGTATAAGTAAATGAACGTTAAGCGGATTAAGGCCTTGTCGTATTCGTAACCTAGATAAGCAACTAGCCGGTAATTAAGCCGGAATCCGTATTTAAAACGTGGTCGGGAATACGAGGACGTATTACGATATAGGGGACGTAATTAGTTCGACATTAAGATATCCGTATTCGAACAATATCCGACTAGTAATAACCACATAGCGAGCATTAATATCGATATCGAAAAGACGACTATGTTTAGACCGAAATCCACACCCGCGATTAACGTCGTTAAAGGGTTGGCTAGGATCAGTCTGGGGCAGCCTAAGGATAAGGGAGAGGCCGGGGAGGGCGCTTAGGTGAAAAGCGAAACCGGAGGAGTAGCCCTCGGCAAACCCCGTCGAAGTTCAAGGGTAAGTTCGGGGGCAAGAAGACCGACCCGACCCTTAAGTCGACCTCCCGGACGAGTGTCGGCATAATCGCCTCCAGTAACGCGCTCGGTAACGTAATCGGCGGGAAGAATATCGGCTCGGGCGCCAACGAGCCCAAGTGGATAAAGGAACATTTGACGAATATTTCGGCCAGTATTTAATGCATATGCAGCTGTTGGCATTTTCCTTTTAAAGGTACCTATCTCCCATATTTTTTATATATTTATAAGCCAGTTCGTTTAATGTACTCCTATGGGTTACTGCTTGCCGGTTCTACTTTATTTATATTTAACAAGACGTCGGGGCATCCTTAACCTTTTTATTATAATTGTATTTTTAAGTATACGAAAGGAAATTTAAACAAAAAAATAATAAATATATTTAACGTATAACATAAACCCCACTCGCCGAATTAACTAATTCTATGTAGCCTATTATATATATATTAATATTTAGTTATTATTCCTTTACTTAGCAAAAGGAATACGCCCGTTCGCCCCAAGTAGTAACGGGTCGATAAACTTTAAATCGAATAATTTAAAAAAATGCCCTGCAAGATTTGAGAATAATTAGGCGACGTTTTTCTTTATTTCTATCGCGATATCGCCATCTAATACCAAATAGCTCGTAAAATTCGCTTTATTTATATTCGGCGTAAAAGCGGTTTTTCGCAACTTTTGACATTTTAACTTAATATCCGGGCTAAAGTTTTACTCGGGTTTTTCGCGCGAAAACGCCTTTTCTTAAAAAGTTCGGAAGATAAAAAGCGTAATTAGCTGAATAGGCCGCCACTTTTATAAATATTGGCTAAGTAAGCTTACTAATCCGTAATACTTTCGATCTGATAAGGCGAAAGTTCTAACACGTACAAGCTGGATAAAGAAATAGCTCCTCGAAAAGTTTTTACTTCTCGATATATAACTGTTTAAAATATTTAACAAAAGCCTTAACATTCCCTAAAATATCCCTATAGATAAGATAACGTCCTTAACCCCCTTAGCCAACCGGCTGTAAGATACGTTTATAAAATGCCGGGCTTAGATAATAGATTAAAGGGCTAATTTAGCGTATTTATCAGGTTATGTTTATTTGTTATATGGCAATTTTATTTTATGAGTCTGTTAATTATGTGGTTCCGTTTACCTAGACGGTTATACTTTAAATATTAAGGGGGCGTATTTGCTTTGTTCCGTTCCAAAAAAAACGATAACTTTTATCAAACGGCGTTGAAAATATACGTCAATAAGCCGAGTAAACTCCCGCTTATAGCCTTACTCGTCCGACTATATGAATTGGCTAATATCCTTAGCCGCCAAAACCACTTCCGGGTTAAAGGTTTTAAAAAGGTTAACGTCCTGATCATGCGGCTTAGGTCTAGTTGCTTTAACGTTCGGAACCTGTCGGCTTTAACAAAGTATTAACGTCTTTCTTTCGTTATTATTTGAGTAAATAGCGAACGCCTAACGGGGAAGATACGCGCCGTTATCCTTTCGCGTTTAAATTACTTACTAACGTTTTTTATAACGATCTGTTCGTATTTGGTACGGAATCGACGTATGTCCACGCGATTTGCGACTGCCATAACGGCGTTTTCGGGGGGGTGGAACGGGGCGGCCGGGTTACGTTATAGGAAAAACGTTATAAAAAACGAAATAAATTATTATCGTTTCCGGTTAATTTCTTTTGAAATCCGGTATTTAACTCCAGAAAATGTTGTTTACTCTTATTCGAGGTAACGAAAATAGGGAAAACTCCTAAAATCTTTTAATTATTCACTTATATATTATTAACAAAAAATACAGATTAATAATTAAATAATAAGCTTAATAATCGATTATTCGCATATATATATAGCCCCAGTTATCTTAAGCTTCTAAAATTTTGATATAAATAGTTTTATCTTTTATAACGCATTTTAAGCCTATCTTATACGTTTACTTATACTAATTTTTACGGGGTAGCCTTACTTTCTATCTAATTTCTTAAAGTTTTTCGCTAATCGTAATCTGGATAAGGTTTTGGGTAACGTGCCGTATTTAATAACCTTTTAAAAAAACTTTATTAATATTGTCCATCTCGTAGTTATATACCGGCTCCTTAAAGCTTTCTGTATAAAATATCAGTATGGATCTGTTAATAAACGGGGTTTAAATTTACCGCTGAGTTAGTTTCTAGGGGTCTACACGGAATGAATAAAGGTACTACTTATTACCTTATAGCCCCGCGAAAAATAGCGTACGATTCTATATACGCCAGTAGGTATAATAGCTTATAGAAAAAGATAAAATCGTTTTTTATGCCGGCCGCCTAACGAGGTAAAGCATTTATATTATTAAAAACAGGCTGGTGCAAGATTTCAGTAAAGGATCGAAAACCCGCTTTAAAGACCCGCAACGTAAAAACCCAAGCGAGTAACAGGCTAACAAGGCATAAGGGTTTTGCAAGAGATGTTGTTATAAAGAATTAAACTTTACGTATTTCCGTTAACCTAGGGCTTATTTCGAACGTATTATCATTTATGTAGTTATTACATTAGCTTATAAAATAGGGATATATAATTTAGTTTTCGTTCTTTTTTCTTAAGGAGTTATTAAATGGTTTTACGAGCATATTATAGATAATTTCGTGCGTTGGATTTAGTTGCTTCTAATTTCGAAATAACGAAACGAGGAAAATTAAAGTTCGTTTTAAAGAATTATTATATCTCTATCGTAAAATTCTAGATATAGATAGTAGTTTATATTAAGCGATATTAAGACGTAGAGATTCTTTTAAACCTGGACTTCCGCTATTGTTATTATTCCTCGGAATAAGCTCCTGGATTCCGCCGGCGGTGCAGCTTTTTCGCTAGTAAAAGGTCTTTTAAATTTGGCGCCGGAGGAGTGGATATAAGTAATCGATATTTTTAGACAAAAATAAAGAGGTTTTATTAATATATCAAACGGAGGGAAATGGATAGTAATTAATCACGGAGTGGTTTAGGATAAGAATTTATAACAAAATAATGTTAAATTTTCGTTTTTCCTATTTCGAAGATACATATCTTCTTAGGTCCTTTAAGGCCGGTAACGTTTTATCTAGTTCTAAAAAATATTTCTTAATAATACTTTTAAAATAATCCGCCGTAATCGCATAATCCCGCATTTAGTGCTTAAGCTATTGTTTGTTGTTTTGTGACTGACGGTTTTCCTTTTCTACAAGTCGTTTACGTTTTAATTTTGTATTTATTTTACTTATCGTTTCGTAGATTTGTTAAAAAAGTTTCCCGTTTTCCTGTTTAAGCTGGTTAATTTTACTATTAAAGTTAAATCCTAAGGCGGATAACTGCGTAAAGATCAGTTTATGAATTTAGGATGTATAATTTAACATACTAATGTATTTAAGTCCAATATTTGGCATTACGCGTTAGGAGGTACGGTTTTAAAAATCCTTCTAACTTTCCCGTATAACAATCAGTACGTACCGATAGAATGATCGCTTAGATTCTTGGCGGATATTTTAGAGAATAACTTTCGTTATCTAGTAAGGCTCTTTATAGTATAGGTTATGGCTGCGAGGGTTAAGGCGGATTTCGGAGAGTTTTATTTTAATCCTTAACCTTTAATCTTTAAAGGTTAGTAGGGTTGTAGTACGGGTGCTGTATTTCTTATAAATATGTTACGATAATTTTTTATGATATTCGTCTCTTGTTAGCGATCCGCGTTGTTTTTCCATATTGGCGTTATTATGCTTACTATTTTTAGTTATAACTTATCGAGGCCGGTTGGGTTTTCAGGATTTAAGATATGCCGAACTTAAAACGGGTTGTTTTTTTTTTAGTTACCAGAGAAATTATAGGTGAGGCGTAACTATTAAGGTGGTTAAATTAAGCTACCTATTTAACTAGGTTCTCTTATGTTTATATTAAAGCAGGCATTATATATCAACTCGGGCTTAGAAGATTTTCGTAAAATAGTAGCCTTAATTACGCTTTATTTCGAAGCATAACTTTTAATATTACGAATTTATATAAGCAGCTTTTTATAAGTTTTTTTTAAGAAAGATATGAATTATAGTAATACAAGGTAAATCTTAATTCAAACTTTGTTTTTTAGGTTAAACTAAGATACTGAATTTATTTTATAATAGAATTTTCATAATAAATATTATACTCCTAAATGATTAGAGTAAAGAATAAATTTCAATACCAGATATTTATGGTTATTACGAATAAGTAGAACATAAAATTTTAATATTAACATCTTATTAAGCTAGAATTTATAAATGATTTTAAATATATAGGGTTAGATACCGAATAAGTTAAGCTGTTTTACTTTTAAATTTTAAAGAATATAGTTAGTAAAATTAAAAAAAAGATTAACGTAATACATAATCGGAGCCTTATAGATTAACTAATTAGACGTATTTTTACAAGTTTATATCGCCTATAAAAGCTATATTGTTAGGATCTAACACGTTAAAGGCTTAGAAAGGCGGTTAGGATAAGATTTAGATAGCTCTAACTATAAGATTACGTAACGCGAATAATCGAACTTGGTCGGTTCGACCACGTTCGACCATATATTAATATAAGGATGTATACCTTCATTAGATTCCATAATTAGATAAGATAACTTGTAATACAACTTCGTTACTTAAGATACCTTTAGTATTATAAGATGTAACTAAGTTATCTTTATTTATCTATTACTTAAACGATACGATATTTCTATTACTATAAACCCGTACGTTTAGATTTAAGAGTTAATTAACTAGCCTAGCCGTTATATATACTTATAGGTTATATCTTATATGATAGATTTAAATTTATAAAATAGCATTTAGTAATTTTTATTATTTTATATTATGTTATGTTATTTTATATCATTTTATATTTCTTTAATTTAATACTTTTCTTACTTAACGTTTAATATAATGTAAATACATATATCGAAAAAAATCAAATATGTTATTATAAACGGAATTAATTAATTAAATGGGTTAATTTGAACGATGTTTTAAAATATAACGCTTTTAAAGTTATTATTATTTAAAGCTGAAAACAAAACTTAAAAAAAGATATATTAAAAGTTATATTCCCCCTTTACGCTCCACATTTCCTTACATAAAATCCACAAACTTACCTATTTATAAGTAATTAACAAAAATAGATATTAAAAGTGGTAATATATAATATTATTAAATAAGCATAAATATAACATATATAAATTTTTAAAAAGTAACATTAAGTATAACGTAATAAAATATTTATAAAAATAAAAAAGATACTCCTATATACAACTTAATAAAAAACGTTACATTAATTTAATATATATTAAAATTAACAATGTAAAATAATATAATTATTACAATACAGTAAGAGCAAAATGTAACGAACCTGTTATACATCCATCTGGAGGTATAAGCAGTATCCGAAATAGGTTCTTAATTTGTAGGTAATAATAGGGCGAGGAATGACTTAATGTTCGTTAAAGAGATTTTAAGTACTTTTCCCTTAGTTAGAGAATGGTATAGTTGCCTCTGGCTAAGAGCTTAGATTAATAGCTAAAAAGTGAAATTAAGTAGGTGTTATTTATATAAGAAACCTAATCATTATATATCTATCCTCCTTTAAGTGAGTGTGTCGCGGATTTATGTGATCTATGTGATCTGATTAATCAGTCAGATCACTTAGATTCATTTCGAACAGGCCAAGCACTTCCGTCCGGAGTTTAGCCGTAGGAGGCCCGCGTTAGACCTTAAAGGTAGGTTTTCTTTTGGACAGGAACCACTATTTTTGTAACAAAAATATAATATCATTATTAATATTGATATAAACTTCATAATTTTATAATTTAATTTAATCGTCTTAATATAATTATTATAAAATTATTAATCATAATAACCTATATTTTCTTAATTTCTTAACGTTATAAGTTTTAACAACTTTTAATTAATACAAATAAAAAATTTTTTTATGATTATTTTTTCAACTTGAAAACTAGTAATAAATATATGTTATATATTAAAAATAAGGAATTTCGGATATATATATATATTTATTTTGTCGGCAGTTGGTGCTTTGAGGTGCTCCCGGCTGGTGGGTCAGGCTGCAGGATGCAGCCTGGGACACCGTTTGTCTGGAAGAAGCTCTTTGAGCATGGATTTGGATATGTAATGGGAGCTTGGCTCAGACGTTTGTAGTCTAGAGCAACATCAACACACAGTTTGCGCCAGGCTACTGCATTTGATCACTGTGACTGCTGACATATTTTAATTAATCCTTTACTAATATATATATAATGTTTAACCTAATGTAATAAATAGTATTTGCTTTTATATAAAAACGTTTAATAGATGTCGAAATGTTATTTACATTTTTTATTTTTTATTTTAATGTTAAATGTATTATATATTGTAAGTTTATAGTAAAAATAGAAATTTTTAAAAGTATAAAAAACCAATTTTAAAAAAGGATTTTCAAACTTAATAACTTTATAGTCATTGTAAGCATATTCTAATATTAAATAAAATTTAGTAATTAATAATTAATAAAGTATAATATATAATCTGTACTTCTAAATAAAAAATAATAACTATTTTACAAATATTATTCAAAATTTAAAAACTTTGTAAAAAGCCTTAACTACGTAGAATATCCTTATCGTCACATTATTATTTCATATTACGACAATTCTATTTTTAAATAGTTATTTTATTTATATTTTGTCTAATATAATCACGTACCACACAAGCTCCCGGGACATACAAGCTCGCGGGACACTTTTTTTTAATATTTTAACCAATTAACTTTACTTGCTTATTTCTTGACACCTATAACATGGAACGATTTACCAAAGCATTTAAAATGAACCTAGCCGTTCAGGTTAAAAAGAATTGTTAGGGGTTAAATCGTTAAGATATGATATGCTGATGAAGATGTAGAATTAAGAGAGAGTATGGAAGTCGGCGAGCTAACTAGCTATATATGGGCCAGCTAAGGCTGTCTAAGGCTGTGCATGGACCTGCCAAGGCTTCCAGCCTTTAGGGTACCATATAACCTTTAATAAGAATGATCTGCAACTTAATTATAAAAAAATTAGTTTTATCTATAACATCTTACGTCTTACCTTAAAAGCGCGATTTAACGGTAAACGCGCCCGAATTAATATTATCCCCGATTTGCGAAAATTAACGCCAATCGAAAAAAAATCTATTATCGAAAAAGTCCTTAACTTAAATACGCAAACGCTTCCTATCCAGCTTTAATACGTTAAAAATATGGCCAATTTATTACCTACTTAACGCGTTATAAAACGCGAAAAATTAACTAAGCGTCGAACTTTATTAAACAGTAAAAAGATTTAAAACGCGATTAAATCGGAAAATAAACTATTAAAGAATTTTATGTGAAAGTTTAAAGGTTTTTCGTAAATGGTTTAAAATTATTCGGATTATAATCGCATAATACGATATCGTAAAAAAAGATATTTACATTTTTAATAAAAGTAAATTTTTAATAAGGTTTTTTATAATAGCCGATATAATTATTATTAATAATAAAAAGTACAAAAAACCTAAATAAACTTAATAAAAAATATAGGGATAATTTATAATAATATAAATTATTAACTTTTAAAATTAAGTCCTATCCTTATTTATTATCCTTACCGGAAAGAATTATCTTTTTTGTTAATTTGCGAATAATGTATTTTTACTTAATTAAAATATTATTATAAGCGAAAACGTTTAAAGGATGAATAACCTAGGTTTAAAATAAATTAAGTATTTCGACAAATATATTAAAACGCGTACCAAAAATTCGAAACGTTCTTTTAGTTTCGACGGTTACGAAAACTATTATTTAATCAAATTCGAAATTATTATAAAATTAACGACATTATTATACTTTGTATACGGGCCTATTCCTGTTATCGGTTTTAATTTTTCGATATAAATTTCTTTTCCGCATTAAAACGCGTTTATTTTATATATATTAAAAGTTTTCTACCATCTTACGTTACTTATATTACTAAGGAAATTTTCATCGCCGGTTTTCGCAACGCGTTTAAAACTATTATAACGTTTAATATTCTTAAATCTAGATGCGCGAAAGTTAATTTTATTTTATTCGATTTTAATAATGTTTTTTCCAAGCTCGAAATTTCTTTAATTATATTTACGCTGATTATCTTCCCGTTAACCTCCGCCGGTTTATTTTTCCCCACCTGTAAAAACCTTTAAAAATATGCGTAAAATAATAAAACAAAAACGTTATTTATAAAGAAAAATCAAAAGTTATTAAGCTAATTCGCCGATAAAAATACTTAAGTGGGTTAATTTTATAATAAAAGGTTACATATTATTATTTTATAAAACCTTTTATCTTTAAAAAAAAAGGTTAAATTACGCAAATTAAACGATATCCTTAATAAACGTCGTAAATTTAAAAACGAACGTCTTTAGAAAAAAGCAATATTTATTACAAAGGAATTAAAGGCTTTTATAATAAAAATAATAATAATAAATAATCGTAATTAAAAACGATTAAAAGTAGTTATCGTTGAAGGGTTTAAACATAAAAACGGAGGTGTAATGTTTATAGCACGTCCGGATATAATACGCGTACTTATAAAAAAGTTATAAAATATTTAACGACGAAAAATCCGATTAATTTTAATTAATTTATTGCGCTAACGTAGCACACAAGCATTCCGGACACACAAGCATTCCGGACAGTTTTTGGCACATTCCAACCCCCAAACTTTAATTGTCCATTTCTCAACACCAACAACATGGAACGGCTTACAAAAGAAGCGAGAATAAACCTAGCCGTTCAAGCTAAGAAACGAAACCCGAAACTTAGTTATAGAAAGCTTGGTTCTATTTATGAAGTTGCTTCATCTACTTTACATGAACGATATACCGGTATACCTTCCCAACGCGACTATATACCCAATTCGCAAAAATTGACGCCGACCGAAGAAAAATCGATTGTCGATCGAATCCTCGACCTAGATACGCGAGCGTTTCCTATCCGGCTTTAGTACGTTGAAGATATGGCTAATTTACTGCTTGCTTAGCGCGTCGCGGAACGCGTCGGAGTTAACTGGGCGTCGAACTTTGTTAGACGGCAAAAAAAACTCAAAACGCGTTTAAATCGGAAGATCGATTATCAACGGGTATTATGCGAAAATCCAGAAACATTTCGTAAGTGGTTCGAGCTTGTTCGGGCTACTATCACAAAATACGGCATTATAGAAGAGGATATTTACAACTTCGACGAGACTGGATTTTTGATGGGGCTTTTTATGGCAACGGGCATGGTAATTACTAGTGTCGAAAGACGTGGAAGGCCTAGACAAGCCCAATAAGAGAATAAAGAATGGGTTACAGTTATTCAAGCTGTTAATTCCCAGGGTTGGGTTTTGCCGCTATTTATCATTATGGCGGGGAAAAATCACCTTGCGTCCTGGTACCGCGATAACCCATTACCAGCCGATTGGGAGGTCGCTTTAAGTAATAATGGTTGGACAACAAACGAATTGGGTTTAGAATGGATTCGGCATTTTGATAAACATATTCGGACGCGTACGAAAGGATCGAAACGTCTCCTTATCCTCGACGGCCACGAAAGCCATTATTCGATGGAATTCGAAGAATATTGCGCGAACCACGACATTATTACATTTTGTATGCCCGCGCATTTGTCGCATAAGCTCCAACCTTTTGACGTATTTTGCTTTTCTCCTTTAAAACGCGCTTATTTGTCGTACATCGAAAGCTTAATGCGACGCTATTATACCCATATCGCTAAAGAAGATTTCCTTGCCGGCTTTACGACGCGTTTAACGCTGTTATGACGTCCGATAATATCAAATCCGGATTCGCCGCAACTGGCCTCGTTCCATTCGATCCCAATACCGTTCTTTTTACGTTCGAAATTCCTTTAGTTGTACCTACGCCGACCGTCTCCCCGTTAACCTCCGCCGGTTTTATTTCCCCGCCCGCGAAGACCCTTAGGAATATTAAAGAAGTAATAAGATAAGGACGTTATTTGCAAAAAAGGATTAGAAATTACCAGGGCAGCTTACCGACAAAAATCGTTGAAACGGTTGATCTTTTAACCAAAAATCAGCTGGTACTTTGGCATAAAGTTACTCTTTTTGAATAAGAGGCCGCCTAATTGCGCGAAACCAACTACATCCTTAGCAAACGTCGAAGGACCAAAAATAAACGTTTCCAAAAAGGAGGGACGCTTATTATACAAGAGGGATAAGCTTTTCTGGCCGAAAAAGAAGGGGGTGGTGGAAAAATGCAGCTAATAGCGGCTGAAGGTAGTCGTCGTAAAAGGGTTGAGACGAAAGAACGGAAGTGTGGCGTCTGCGGCAAGCTTGGATATAATGCGCGTACTTGTGATGAAGCTGTAGATACGTCTAGCGAAGAAGAATCCGATTAGCTTTAATTGATTTAATGCGTTGTGGTTGATTAATTTGAATTTGTTGTTACGGAGTGCTAAAAACTGTCCGGAACGCTTGTGTGTCCGGAATGCTTGTGTGCTACGTTATAGTTAAAGTATTTGGATTGAAAGTTATGAGGTATTAAAAAATATGCCGCGAGCTTGTATATTCCGAAGGCTGATGTAATACGTTAATATAAAATATTATAATACTATTTATCCTATAATAATATTATAAATATAATTGTAAAAATTAATAAGAAAAGTTTTTAAAACTTTTATTATACATTTATATAAAAACATGATACTATATTCTTAATATTAAACGTGATATATTAAAGTTTTTATACTTTTTAATAAAATAAACCTCATTATATTAAACGTAATTTTATAAATATAAGTTAATAATAGTATTATATTATCATTTAAAAGTAATTTAATAACATATCGCTTATTATATTTAATATATACTTTTGTTAATTAATTATTTATATATAATCTTTAATAAAAATATAAGTCGTAAAGGGAGTAATATTTAAAAAGGGTACTTAACTTAAAGTTCTTAAATAAATGTAAGCAAATATACAATTAAAATAACTTTTATATAAACAGTTAAGGTTTATAAATTTATATATTTTTAATAAAGCATTTCGATATTAAAAACTTTCGAGTATCTCGAAATTTTTTCGTAAATATAGAATTAATTTATTATAATTTAACAGTTTTGGTACGTACGGAAACAATCGAAATTACGGGGCCAATAGTTAAAGGTTATGTAAATGGTTTAAAAAACTTCGTAACATTTATTAATCCAGGAATTTTAAGTTAAATAATCTATAAAAATGTTTTATAAGGGCTTAAAAACTTTAACGGCTAAAAAAGGATTAAGCAGGCCCGATAACGTTAAACTAAAAAAAAACATATACGTGTGTTATTTCCTTAATTTAAATATTACCAGCTCGTATTATAATTTTATTACTTAAAATACCTTTACTATTACGAAACGTACGTAATTAAGTTTAATACTTAAACTTTCCCATATTTCTATTAGTATAAACCGTACGACTTAAGTTTCTTAATTAATTAAACCTTAAATTATGATATAACTTTAATAAAAAAAGATATTTAACTTAATTTATTTTAATTAGATACCTAAAACTATGTAAATATAAATATTAATATTTTCGGATTTAAAAATAACTATCTTTATTTTATATTAATTATTCTATAGTATTTTTATAATTTAATAACGTGGTAAATTATAATTTCGTGGTACGTTAACTTTATATAACAAAAATATTTTCTTTCTACGTAATATCTATTTTACGTATTTAGGTTGGTAATATGGAATATGTTTTTCGTTTCGCACTTAGTTAGACCGTTTTTTAACCGATTTATTAGTATATTGTCTAGAAATTTTAACGCGTCTTTAATATCTTTAATATTTGTGCCTTTTAATACGGAATTTCACGTTATCATAATCAATCGTTCCGGAGCCGGCTGTTTTAAGTAAGATATTATACGAGCGCGATAAGCCGACCGGAACATCTATAAGGATATTAGTAAATACCTTAAATAAAATTAGTAGGTATTCGTATTTTTAAATAGTTTACGATTTTTGTTAATTCGTTCTTAATTTTTTGGTCGCCTTTATTATCCAATTTGTTACGGAACGAATATCGCTTAAAAGCTTAGCATAATTTTCTTTAATTAACCGGGATATAACGGTCTATATTCTTATTAGTTAAATAATGGTTTAATCCTAAAAACGTATCCATAGCCTGGAAGAAAAGTACGTAGCTCCTAAAGAGACCGTCGTATTTTATAAACTCCCCGTTGATAATTCTCCCAACGCCCCAGCCTTAAAAACTTTGAACATAACTAAGCTAAACCGAATATGTTATACGGCTTTTTTTCATGTTATCGTAAAATATTAAAACAAAGTCGCAAAACCGCGAGGCCATATTTCGCAAATATATTAAATACGCAATTTTCTCGTTAATTTCGAAAGTTAAAACCGATTAAACTGTTTTATAATATAGTAAAAAAACTTATATGATATTAATAAATAACATAAAAAATATAAGGGAATATATATACTTAAAATGTGCGCCTATATATAATTATAAGGATATATACGTATTAATAGTTCGATATCGAAAAACATTCGAAAAAAAAACTCCTCCGTAAATATAATTAAATCCGTTATGCCGACGTTAATTTTATAAATTTTTTCGCCATTTTTGTTAAAGTTATGCAAAGCGTTTACCGTAAGGTTCCCGTTATTAGCAATTATGCCGAAATTTTTTTAAAGGTAAGGTTACCATATATCGAGTTCTGGAAAAAAATTAATAACTTTTTTTAATTAGGCGATTTTTATAACGGGAATTATCGCTTATTTTAATTATTTTAATAGTAAACTAATTTACTTTAACATTAATGGAATTTACTTATATATATGGCGTTAAACAATAATATAATAGTAAAATCCGTCATAAACATTCCGAAAAAAGCTGTCCTAATTATCCGCTTTTATATTAGCTAATATTTCTTTTATTTTTACGATATCGATACGTTCGACTGAAAGCTTCCGCATTAAAAACCTATAAATACTACGTCGCTTATTACTAATATTATCATCCAACAAAAGGTTTTTAATAAATAAAAGATTAATTAGTTTCAAGTAAATCTTTTTGTAAAGTTAAAGGGCTACGGGCCATAAATCATAATTTACCCGTAGTGGCCAATCTCCTGCTCCGTCTTTTTCGACCAACTTATAAAGTACGGATACGACTTCGTAATCCTTAAAAGCCTTAAGGTACTTAATTATCCGTCCATTTCCTACTTAAATAACATCGGAGGACCAAGGTTTAATATACCACAAAACTGCCCGTATTATGGTAATAATAGGTTCTAAAAGGTAGAACACAATTTCCATATTTATATAAAAGTTCCGTAAAATTTCTTAGTTAAATTAAAGAAGATCTTAAAAAAGCTAATTTAAATAAATCTAAATTTAATATTTTCAGTACGCATATAACCTCTTAAATACTTTTTATATATAATAAAAAAGTAATATATTTAATAGAAATAATACGTAAAAAAACGTTATTTAATTAACCGTTAATTTCGTTATCGTCGACGCTTTAATTACTTTCTGTTTAGTTTTACTATTAAAGACTGGATGTAATAAAGTATTTAACAATCGTTATTTAGTAAGAAGTCTAAGAAAACGGTTTTTATATTACGCGAACCGTAAAGCCGGCCTCGAATATTAACTAAGAAGGATTTTAACCGTATTTAGTACGGAAACACCACGTAAACATGTTCTATAAGCGTTAATTAAATTGCTTATATAATTAATTAAACCTTGGTATTGCTAACGTTTTAAAGGGTACTAATATAGTAATTGCACTTTTTAATATATTATTTCAGTTCCCAATTTTCTAATAAATTTATTTAAGATATGTTGCATTTTATTTACGTTATAAATTTTATGAGGTCGTTTAATATTTTTAAAAGGTTTTAAGCTTTTATTACGATTCCTTTTTAATAAATAAATATTAAACTTAAACTATATTTTTATATAAATCTTTTTACATTGCCTTTTTTATATCACTTTTTTTATAATATCTTTTTTACGTATATCTTTATATATATTCCACCTTTTAATAACTTCTTTACATTATCCCCCTTTTATTGTCCTTACATTTTCCTCCTTATATTTTCCTCCTTACGTTTTTCTTTTTGTATTTTTCTTCTTATATTCTCCTTCTTTTATTCTCCTCCTTATATTTTCCTCTTTGCATTCTCCTCCTTACATTCTCCTTTTTACATATATCTCCTTATATGTACCTATCTTCTAAAATCACGGGAAAAATAATTTAAAATAACATTTAAAAAACGGTATATTTACCGTACCTGCCATACGGAGAAAAATAACTTAATACTTAATAAAAGCTTAAAAATGACTTAATGAAAGTAAAAAGTATAAATTATTACTAAGCGTACGCTTATTTATTAATTATCATATTAATTATACCATATTATTACTCTTAAGTTGTATTCTATTTTGCTTTTATTATGTTATTTATTAAATTAACCATTTAAGTTTTTACCTATTACTTTATAGCTTTTTTTATATTAGTTAATAATGAATTTCCTTATCTCCTGTAAAATTTAACATTTATAATTTGTTATAACCAGCTTTACATTACGTCCTTAAGGTTTTATATAATATCACTTTTTACCTTTTTGCAAAATATCCTGGCCCAACACTTACGGCAATGTTAAATCTGTGGTATGTAATTTACTGGATTAGAGGCCGGTAACTTTTCGTTATTAAAAGAATTTATAAAAAATACGGGGCTATCGTCCGTATTACCCTAAACGAACTTTCGTTTATTAAAGTTACTATATATAAGGAGATTTATAGTTATCGCACTTACAGAGAAGTTCTTTTTTTTAAATCCAATTAGTATAATAACGGGGATTCCGTCCTTAATATCGTAATTACCCGCGACCTTTAGGATTATTCCGATAATAACGATCTTTAGCAAATGCCTTTAATACCAAAACTTTACAAAGCGAAAAAAATACCGTCCACAAATATATGGACCTATTTATCTTATAATTCGCAGAACATAGCGATACTAAAACTTCTGGCATAAATATGTCGGACGTATATAATTAACTAACCTTTAATATTTTCGGCGATCTTATTTTCGGAAATTTTTTAACGCTGTAGCAACGATAAAGATAAATTATTAAATGTTAATAATGGTCGACGATGTCTTTTTCGGAAATTTGTTAAACTTAAAAAAGCGCTTTTTATAATTTAATTTATTATTACATTTTATTATACCTTAAAAGACGAAAAAGACATTATGTAATATATTAACGGCTTACCGGCTAAAAGGTAGAAAAACGTTTTAACCGAGAACATAAAAAAAGGCGTAACCTTTTGTCATATATTTTAAAAAAAGGAAATTATATTATGGACGGTCTTAATAATTAAACGTACGTACTTATTTTCGCCGGTTCTGATATTACGTTATTCTTATTAACCGGTATTACGTTTTACTTATTGAAAAATCCTAAAATTTTTTCCAAATTACAAAAAAAAATACGTAGTACATTTTTGCGTTTTAACGAAATTACTGGTATTTCGATAAACAAACTACCTTATTTAAATACGATAATCGAAAAAAACCTCTGCCTTATTCCGCCAACCTTTTTTAGCCTTTAACGTATTTCGCCTAGCGTTATAATTAACGGCTAATTTATCGCCAAAGATACTATCGTAAGCGTTAATACCTAGACTACGATATACGATCCACAATATTAATATAATCCCTCCTCGTTTCGACCTAAGCGCTCAATTAGCTAAGGTTTCGGCGATAACAAAATCGCTTTTCAGCCCTTTTCTCTTAAAGCTTATACCTATATTAGCAAAAGTCTTGCTTATATAAAAGCAAAAATTATCCTAACAAAAATAGCTTTTTATTTATAATAGGAATTAGTAAACGAAAATGTCGATTAAAAGCGTAACGCAAAGCTTTTCACTTTATAAAAGCATCCGGATATATGGGTTAAATTTTATCCTTATCATAGTTCATAGGAAAAAACTTAACGCCCAATATAACGTCCATCGGCAATAATATTTATTACGTCTGCATTTAATATCGATACTAATTTAACATCGCTTTAATTTTACATTATGCTATCCTTGGTCCTAAGTTTATAATGTATTCTTTTTCTCGATGCCGTAGTTATAGCCGCAATTTAAAGAAGTAACAAAAGAAGAGTTAATGCTATATCGTAAGCAAAGCCTCTTATTAATATTAAAACAGTTGCTTTTGAATGGTTTGTAACAAACCTGTTATATATCCACCTGGAGGTATAAGCAGTATTCGAAATAGGGTTTTGATTTGCAGGTAAAAATAGGGCGAGGAATGATTCAATACTCGTTAAAAAGATTTCAGGTACTTTTTTTTTAATTAAAGAACGATGCAGTTGCCTTTAGTTAAAAGCTTAAATTAATAGCTAAGGAGCGAAACTAAGTAGGTGCTATTTATATGAAAAACCCAATCATTATATATCCATCTTTATTTAAGTGAGTATGTTATGGATCTACGTAATCTATGTGATTTGGTTAGATCATATAGATTAATTAGATTATGTTAAGGGCCAAGCCCCTTAACCCGGGGTTTAATCGTGGCAGGCCCGCGCTAGGTCTCAAAGGTAAGTCTCCCTTAAAACAGGAACCCCTGTTCCTGTAACAAGGTTGTATTTACGTATCACGTGAAAATATTAAGATCTTTTTAATCGGTTCTTATATTTTTAAGGAAATTACGTTTTTAATAATTATTTTAATGTTGATTTTAAGTATTTTTCGAAAATAAATAGAAGATGTATAAATGGTTTAATAACGAACTGCTAATATATATAAAATGTCCGGATTCGAAACAGTTACGCTATTTACATATTAGGTTTTTAATTAAAAGCTAAATATTGCTTTTTCTACACCCGACATCGACCCGCTATCCTTTAATCAGCGTATAATTATTGCCTATCTTTAAATGACTTAATAGTATAATGTCTTTCAGAATTTTGTAGTTTATTTTAAACCTAATTACGGAAAAATAAAGGGATTGAAATATATTTAATTTTACTATTAATTATTAAAAGATATGTAAAAGTACAATATAAGATATAGAAAGGGGATATAATTACGAAATGAAAAAAAGGGTTGTTTAAAGTATGTTTAAAGATTTAGCCTTATAACGTATTTATATAGCGCTTTTTTAGTAATAACGAAAAGGACGATTAATATCTTAACGCGTATATTTTGTATTACGATTATTTTTATATAGTTTTTATCGCGTTAATTAGAGCAATTAATCAATCGAAAAACATTATGAGATTATAGTTCGATTATTAGTAGATATGCTTAAATGTTGATTTAAAAAGTTAATCTTATAGCCTTTTCGTAATTAATAATGCACCTATTACAATAATAAAAATTCGAGTAATTACGCGTTTTGTAGCCGGTTAAAAAGGGGTTTAACGGGGCGTTAGGAATCTAACGGGCCGGTGACGGATGTGTTACGGCGTTGAACGTCTTTTGGTCTTGGTAAAGTATCTTGTTATTGTATAAAGAAGGGAAAGGGGAAATTATTTAAAAGGCACGAAGTGCCTTCGTATATATAGCGTTGCGTTAGCTAAGCGGAGCCGCATTGCTACTGCCGTAACAGGGTATAAAGAAAAAAAGTGCAGCTTTTATTAAAAAATTAATGTGCGAATAGCATAACTTATTCGAAACATCTGCGTTAGAGATTAATTTCTTTTTATAAAGTATTTAATTTTATGTTATAATCGTTTAGTACCTTTCTGTCGTAAATAATCACGTAGATATAAATCTATGAAAAACGTTTATAAATATCGCATATACCTAAGCTATTTACCTTATACTTTCTAACATCCCCGCTTTTTTTTAGTTGGGCTTTGGCATCTAGTTTTGTTATCGAGAACAGATATAAGGTTACCTAGGTCAGACCTAAGTTCCGGAAATCTTTCCTGGAGTGAATCTTTAATAACTTCTAGCTCTTTGTTAAGGACTGCGATATAACCCTTTATTTTCTTATTTTCGTCCTCATACTCTTTTATCATAACCTCGGATTTAATGTTAATGTTAAGTAAAGCATTAATATTACCCTGTTAATTAAGGTTTTGTTAAGTAAGCTTTTCTAAATCTTTTTTATAATTTTTATTAGCAATTTCAAATTGTCCCATCTTTATAATGAGAGGTAGCTGTTGGGAGACCGCGGTGCTATTTTTTTCTTTTAGTTGTTTCTTTTCTTGGAGTTTATTTTGTGTTAAAAGATCGATCTTTCGGCGAAAACCGGCGATATTAATTTTTACCTCTATAATCTTAGTTAACTGTTTTTTGCGGCATTTTTTAAGGTTTTTTTTAAACGCCTATAAGCAGATTTAAATTCGTTAATTATTCTATTCTTTTTATTTACTTATTAAGCGCATTCGGCGAGCATGGCGTTTTTTTATACTAATTCTTTTTTTAATCTTTTAATAATGCGTCCAAAAGTAGTTACTTGTTCGGCGTCGTGCTTTTGTTATCTAATAATAGTTCTGATCATATTTTTATATTCCGTGATCTCGTTTTATATTAAATTCAGTTTGAACTGCAGTAAGTTGTTGCGAAAACCCTTTTTTTTTTATATTTTATAAGATAATCGTTAGCAATTTTCTCTTGATAAAGTCGTTTTTCCCGATTATATTCTACACTGCCTTGTGCGTTATTGAGCTTTTTTTTGAAGGCGGTTATATTAATATTGAAATTCGTTATACTTTTTATCCAGGTTAAGCTTAGTTATTGAAATGGAGCAGGGTGTCGCGCCTGCACTCAGGTTCGGTTGATCAGTTAATCCGGATCTCGCATATATATTAAAACGTTCTTTTCGCCATGGGTTCAACATCAAGATATAACCATATCATCGCGCGCCTCACATACATATTGGTTACTAGGTTTAACACCATGAATATATTCGTTATCTTTTTTTATCAATCCTTACCTGGTTAGTAGTTTTTTCAGAATTTCTGCCCTAATCAAAACTAAACCTCCCCGGCCTATTTTAAGTGGTGGTTATAAAAAGGTAATTGGCTTTAGTTAACTGCCGAGGTAACTTTCGACTTTTCGCTTAATAGTCGGAGAAGATAAGATTTTAATTAAAAACGCAAATATTACAAATTACGATTACCAAAATGCAAAAGCACGTATTACGCGTCATAAAACAACAGCTACATAGATGCTTAACGACGACGAAACGACACGAGAATACTATTAATTAAAGGAGATACTTAAGATTAAAAACTTACGAGGTTTCTCCTGAGCAAAATCTTTAATCGACCGATTTCGAAGGATTACATACTTAAGAAATATATCGGTTAAAGAATATAACCTAATTACCCGTATCTAGACCGACAACAAAACTTAGGATATAATTTATAGCCCGAGAAAATTTCCGTTATAAAATTGAAGGCTAAATATTAATTAATTACGATTAAGAACTAACCGAATCTAATTAACTAAAATTAATTGCCAAAAGTTAAACGCATAAACTTGAAAAACGTAAAAATACGTCGCTGGCGACGTACCTGTACGAATATTGGATTGATCGGAAATGAACCAACGCCGATATAATTCACGATACGAATTAAACTACCAATGTAGGCAGAAAAAGGTATAAAGCTATAAAGCCCCCGATTTCGGATATAAGAAGAAAAAGTTAAAAAAGGATTAATATTTAACCACAGAATTGGAGAGCCGGAGAGGACCCGTCGATCAACACATTTTAAACTATTTTCGCCTTAATCGGCTAGCAGCCCTTAGAGGTATTGTTTATAAGTATTATATAGAATTCGTTATTATTAATTAACAAAATAATCGTAACGTTAAAATTATTAGTCAAATTATTAATCGTAAAGCTGAAAACGACGAAATTCGATATTAACCGATAATAACGTACCGATTAAGAAAAATAAGTTTGCCTAGGTAGAAAAAAAGGGTGATAACTTTATTTCGACTGCGAAGAACCCGGAAAACGTAAACGGGAATATTATATACCCCAACTTCCCCCATGTTTATACATTTAAAAAATAATACTAAATTATTACATTATATTACCTCCGAGCTATTTATTTTTAATTAATAAGTATTATTAGAATTTAGTCGATTTGTTAAAAGCCCGTCCAAATTAGCTAAAATCGCTGTATAATAAGGGTTATTACCTGCACTAAAAATTTTTATTATTTAAAAAAATCAAAATCCGGTATCGAACATTATTAACCGTTACCGATTAACAAAACCTGGGTACGAAAATAAAGTTAATAACAAGTTACGTTCAAATAACCTTATCGGTTCCCTTAAGCCTGCCATAAACCAAACTAAAAAACGATTACAAGAAATACCGGATATTATCGTCAAAACGCCCAAGGAAACACAAATTGAGCCGATTTAAACTTTTTTACAAATTTCTACTAGATTTGCGATCCTTACACCCGAAGTTACGTCTTTGGAACCTTTTGATCGGACTGGATACGATTGCCCGAAAGATATTATAGAAAAGCTTACCACGCTTATGGTCCTATCGGATGCGTCTGTTTTTTCAAATTTACGCTTCTCTAATATTGCAGCTACCGATTAGCTTAAAGGAATTAATAAGCTATATCGGATGTATAAACTTACCGAAATTAAGATGATTAATAAGTTACCATACTGGACAGATAACCCTATTATGAAGAATCGAATTAAAGCTGTTTTTAAAAAAGTTATTACTTAAGACGATACGGTTAAAAACGTTTTAAAAACTTTCAAGTTATAAGGTTTAAAGTAGGTACGGATTGTTAAAAACCGAATAAAGATAGTAACGAAATAAACTTAACGTAACGTACCTGATTAGATTTATAAGTACTGCTTGGAACATATTATTAGGGTTCGTAATATTGTAAAAAAGGCCAAGTTTAAGAACAAGACTGTAAGTAAAAATAAATATATTAAAAGTTTATTGGAAAAACTTTTAGCTAGTTATTTCGAAAAGGTTTTGAATAATTCGTTCATAAAGTTCGAAAACTTATATGTAATAACTTACGACGAAACTGCGATATTAATTAAAAAATGGGCTTTTAATAAGACCGGGTTAATTCGATATAAAAAACGAGAATAGTTATCGAATACGGTTCTTTTCTACTTTAGCCAGACGGATAAAATATGATAATAAGTATTTAGGCCCGTTTGATAAAGCAATTTTATACTCGAGCCCATTTTAACGGTAAAGCGTAATTAAGTATTAAAGTTCGTTAATGCTTTATAGGAGTTAAGAATTGCCCAAATACGACAGATTTAAAACTTCGATACTTTTAGAAAAGAAATGCGGAACCTGGAAACGGTCCGAATTTCGCAATATTATATACACCTGGTTAAAAACTTACCTAGTTATAATATTATGGTATTAACCTATTGATTAATACATTAAGTTTTTAACCGGACGATTTTAATAGGATAAGATTTTACTAAGGACGAGGTGGTTATTAAGGAGGTTATCGAGATGGTTACTAAGGCTGTAACGGACGATTTAATAATTTAAAAAAAGGATCGTATTAGTTGTATAGGAAAGAAAGATATATAATAAATGTTTGTCGATTGTTTTCGAATATAAAAGATACCGGCCTTATCTTTCTCGACGATGATTTGCATACTATTTACCTCGGAGGTAAAAACGATCGAGCTAATTTAGATATAATACAGTTCTCGACAGTACTTCAGAACTCAGCGATCAACGAAAGGATTCCCATTTGGAAAAAGATCTTAAAATAGATCTATAACTTTCCGAACTTCTCCAGTTATATTAAAAATAAGAATAAATTACTTTAATTACCGATAAAAGTTTTTGGATAATATGGGAAGATTTAGACCTTATACCGACTCGAAACCGATTTAACTTAATACCTTAGATAAACCGCAACTTATTACAATCTTAAAACCGGACCGATTAAAACCGGTTATTAATTAAAACCGAGTTACCGAAATTAACATATCTTATTTCGTTACGGAAGACGGGATGTTATTTTACAAAAAGGCATTATTAGCTAACTAGTTATAAAGTAATTTTATCGAAAGCATAAATACTTAATACCTCGAGAAAATTCGTGTATTAAGGATCGATACGGACGATTAACGACCTGTTTTAACCAGCGTTATAGTAGTTAAAAAATTTAGTAAAGAACAGAAATCGGATAAAGAATTTATAAAGCGGAATAAAGTCGACAATAACGAAACTATGCAAGACGGAACCTTATTTATAAATGCCGAAATAAAAGTACAAACGGATAACACTTTTAATTACAAAGGATTAATTAACAAATAACTGATAAAATACTGGGAGGCTAAAATTTACGAAAACGCGAAAAAAAAGTTCGAGATTATCTGGTTAAAATTAATCGAGGCCTGCCCAAATTTTAGTAAGGCTTTTAACAACTTTATAGCTAAAAAGGCCTTCGAGGTGTTAAATCGCAGGAATAAAAAGACGATCAAGATGACGGAGGTAGAAGTTCATAGTTCTGGGCCGACTAATCCGTAATAAACCCTTAAAATCTTGATTATAAGTATCGGATATAAACCGGAAAGCTAATAAAAAGCCAGTATTTTATTAATACAGTAATATAGCCCGATTAAATACATCACCCCGCTATTTAGGCTCGTTATTAAAGTTAGATTTGGAAGAGGAGAAGATCTGATTAGTAGTATTATTAATACCGGAGCCGAATCGAATGTTATAATCCTGTCGTACGTTAAAAAATACGGACTAGTAATAAGATAGATACGGGTTTCCTTTATGGGCTTTAACTCCTAAGAAAGGACCAAATTCGAAGGTATAATTAAGGCTTCCATTTAGTTAACTAGCCGATCATTTACTATTCCACTTTTTGTTGTCAATAACAGCCACGTTACGTAATTATTAATATTAGGGTTTAATTTTATGGCGAAAACGAAGATAACGCTAAATATAGATCCCGATGTAATAAAAAGAATTTTAAAGTTTGGACCGACGAAGATTATTATTCCCTTAATACCGGCAGGCCGAGTTACGCGTAATATCCACGCGGATAATCAGCCAGAAAAAGTGCAGCCGGTAAACTTATAAGCCGTTTTACTGGAACAAACAGGTTTATTAACGAGACGATAAACGAACTAGCTATAAGCCCTTATATGTTTTCGATTAGAGATACTTATTTTAATTAGGATCATAGAATAATCTAGGAGGCCATAAAAGAGTAGCTAAACCCAGTGAATAGGATTTTGGGACAGTTTAATAATAAAAAATTGGCATACGTTTTGTGAGAACTTTTATGGGAGAAAGTATAACAAAATGAAAGAAAAAAAAGGGTGCGGTTTAGATTAATATTATGTATAAGCCCAAATGGAAAAAAGTGGCCCTTGTCGATAATATATCACCCGATAAATCGGTACCACCTGGAAACCCAGAATAAAAAGTTAAAAAGCTCGAAAAAGTTAAACGGGCGATCGAGAAGTAAAAAGGTACCCAAGATAAATTTAGTACTTTATTCGTAATATTTTTTCCCAGATTTACTTTTATGCCCCAAAGGACTTAATTAACTAAAGAAAAAATAGAGGCTATACTTAATCAAATCGGCGACAGGTTTACTCGCATAAAGAAAGCTTTTTTTAAAAAGATGTTATTCCGGAGGAAAGCTGCCTTAAGATAAGACTAATAGGAATATGATCGAATTAAAAATATTATCGTACCGCCTTACGAAATTAGGACGATTCTCCATAAAGCGTGGCAAGTTAAGGGCATTATAGCATTAGCTAATATAAGAAATAAGTTAATTGATATATTACAAGTACGTATCGAAAAAAGGGTATTCGAATAATTATATACTACGTATCGGAATACTTAGTTCCTTATAGAGAAGAAGGACGGTAACTTACGACTAATTAATTCCGTTACGAAGTTAAACGCTGTTACCTTACGGGATACGTTTATGCCGGAAAATTGCGACAAATTTTCTACGGATTTTGTTATATACTCGTTAGTTTTTTTGATGAACTTTTTCTCGGGATACGATTAGGTTATTTTAACTTTTGCTAGTAAAAATATAATAACCGTCGCGATACCGTTAAGATTACTTAAATATATTATTATGCTATAAGGATTTACTAATGTGGTAATTTATTTTTATCGTATGGTCGAAAAAATTCTTTATAATTTAATACCCGATATTACGCGGCCATTTATGAATAACGTCGGCATTATAGGATTAAGAACGCGGTATAATAATAAAAAGATTTTCCCCGTAATTCGACGGTTTATCTTTAAGCATATCGTTAACATAAATAAGATATTGCTTAATTACGAGCTTATCGGAGCCATAATTAGTATGCAGAAATTTTAGTAGTGTTATAAATCTGCGGTTATCGTCGGATTTCTTTATGGTGCGAATAGTTGTCGACCCGATATAACGAAAATAATAAAGATTTTAAAGATCAAATTTTGCAAAAACGTTTCGGAAAACTTTTTTAGGGATTACCGTTTATTACCGGATATTTATTATGTATTATGCTATCAAGGCGGAACTTTTTACCTATTTATTCCGTAAAAATCAACTTTTTATTTAAGGCCTTAATTAAAAGCACGTTATAAAGATATTTAAGAAAAAATTTATAACGGCTCCAACTTTATTTATGCTCGATTATAACTTTAGAGCAAGCGAAATTATTATAAAAACGGATGCATACGGGAAAGGCTTTGGAAGTACGTTAGGTTAAATAATTAATGGCGTAAAACACCCGGTACGTTATAAAAGTGGTATTTGGAAGGGAACCGAGTTAAATTACGATATTATTAAGTTAAAATATCGAACTGTTTTTAAAATTTTAAAGCGATTTCAGAATCATATTTACGGGATTCGATTTATGTTAAAAACTAACGTTAAGGTATTAGTTATCCAGATTAATAACTTTATAAGCTTTTTATTTAGTACCTTATTAATTTAATGGATTACGTAAATCAAACTTTTCGATTTCGAGATTAGATATGTCCCTGGTAAAAAAAATACGGCTGCTAATGGGTTATCGAGAAAGTTAGCCGAGCCTTTTAACGAACTAGACGATTAATAGGAGGGGGAAGTTAATAACTTTATTAATATCCAGCTAGACGTTATATGGCTAAATCTTATTATCAAAATAACCCAAACGGAAAAGCATAAACCTTTTATTAGGAATTGGTTTAAATAATCGCAAGAATATGTTAAATTCCTTACGACATTAAAACTTCCTAATCGGCTTACGAACGTAACGATAAAATAACGGGTTACTTTTAAGAACGAAGTTTTAAAGCATTTTGTCCAGGACGGGATTTTATAGCGTAAGGTAGAAAAGCAATACGGCAGTCGCAGGATTATCGACGGCAATGAGGAACGGTTAATAATAATTAGATAATATTATAAAAATTACGGTTATAAGGGACAAGATATAACCTACCGACATATAACTATTTTATATTATTGGCGCGACATGTATAAGCATGTACGGGAGGTAGTGCTCGTATGTGTTTTATGCCAGAAAGTTGCTGACCGGCGTTTTAAGAAGATTTACGGCTTTTTAGAACTTTTAAGTATCGTTGTTATCTAGGTTATTAACGTTTAATTTATACTAAATGATGATGGTCATAAGGTTATTATCGAGGCTCGATACGAATTATCTGATTATCTAAAGGTAAAAACGTTATGTATAATTACGTTTATAACAATTAAGAAATTTTTAAACGAGTAAATTTTGTATTAATACGGAATTCTTATTAAAATTAAGATTGATAAAGGATTTAAAAATAAAAACGAAGTTATCGAAATTTGCGAGATATTTAGGATTAAGCGAAAAGTTAGCGTTACATACGTTGTTTAACGGTAAGGACTTATCGAAATAGGATACATTCTAAGCGTTAAAGGTTTGATAAAAGTAACGCGTAGTACCGGTAAAAAATAGGTTAAGTTTTTACCTAAGATAATATTCGCGGATTATACCACCGTAAAAAGTTACGGTTTTACCCCTTATAAGTTATTGTACGGACAAAAAGTACTTTCACCGATCGAAACTGTAATACTAATATAAAGGATTATAACATAAAAATCTAATACTCTAAGGGAAGAAATAATCGCGCAAAAGATTAAGTTAATAACACGTAAAGCCGACGACGTTACAAAGGTAATTAAAATAATTACTGCATAACGCCGTAAGGTTACCCAGTTCGCCAATTAGAAAAATAAAAATAAAATAAAGATACGACTTTTAGAAATTAACAGCTTAATACTATTATATAATATATCACAATATATTAACATATCCAAAAAGACGCAGTTAAAATACCGATGGACAGAACCATACCTAATTAATAACATTATTAATTATGGTACTTATCGTTTAAAGAAAATTAATAGGATAATATTAGGTAGGACTTTTTTTACCAACAGATTAAAATAATTCGTTAAAAATAAAAAGAGATATTAAAAGCCGATTAATTTACAAAAGAATAATTAAACAAAACCATTACCTAATAAACCCGATTAATTAAAAAACTTTACGAGCGAAACGATAGTACGGAAGTTAAGCCACCGGAAGATTAATAACCTAGGATTATTAAGCCTGTTAAAACGAATATTAAGATCCAAATATTAAGTGAACAACTCAAAGGTTATATAGTAATAAATGATAACGATATTTACGAGATTAATTAGCCGGATAGGAGGAGAAAATTATTGCGATTATTTGCAAAGCGTTAATATATAAA
The DNA here is from genome assembly GCA_004155935.1 of Monosporascus sp. GIB2. NCBI lineage: Eukaryota > Fungi > Ascomycota > Sordariomycetes > Xylariales > Monosporascus > Monosporascus sp. GIB2. The sequence goes on from QJNV01000056.1 coordinate 90,534, forward strand.
AGAATTAAATGGGATTCCCGTTTCTATCTACTTCTCAAAACTGCTAATACGTTAAAAATACCCCTTACTGGAAGTATTTCCTAAGGTATTACGATCTGTAGTTTTACGAGTAGGATCAATAAGCTTACTTTAAGTAAGATATTAAAAAAAGTTATTTATCGAAATTATGGCAAACTAAATAATTTAATTTATTAATACCTAGCTAAACCTACGGCCTTCGTATAAGACGCGCTTAAAACTTATCAAATTAATTATCTCGGAATATACAATTATAACTTTCGATCGACCCGACATAATTACCATAAAAACCTTTAACAAAACCTGGGATCGACATATAGCCGAAAAATAAGAACATTCCGCGTACCCCTGACGATTCGGAATTATAATAACATCTTTTGCAAAACTTATAAGACATCAAATTAAATACTCCGAATATTTGGATAAATAGCTTACTAACGTACCGAAGGTCCTTAACGACATGTACTATAAATTAACCTAAAGGACCAACATAAATAACCTCGACAAACACAATATTTATTGGGGGCTTGCCTTTAAAGATTAACATCTTAATAATCGGAGATTATGCGCCAACGGCTTCCCAAAAATTTTCACCGGTAATTCGCCATTTTAAGTATCGACCCGCAACAAGTCCCGAAGTAAAGATAATAAACATAGCCCTAAATATTTACTACTAATTAATATACGAAACTAAAAAAAGAAGATAATAACTTACCTTACAGTATTTGGCAGTAATAAATGCAATAACCGTATTATTATTCCAAATATTAATCAAATCCTGTATAATATTAAAAAGGTACACAGGAAGTTTTGATCGACCGGTGCTTATGTACGGACCCGGAAGTTTATCGGTAATCCTTCCCGCAAGAATCGATAAGCCGGAAAAGGAAAAAATTCTCTATCGTCAATTTAAGGTATCGGCGTAACTGATCGACGGCTTCTAAAGAATTTCTCAACGGTGCCTATAATTTTGGAAGTTACTAAACCACCCTCAGTTAATAATATAATTCTTCGGGGTATAAGTAATCGTAAATAATCCATAATAGGCATTTTAGCAGGAAAGCGCTTATTACCTAAAGAAATAAAATTAAATCGCCACCCGAATTAAGAGCTTAAATCAGTTATAAAAGCCTAACGATATATAAGATTTTAAGGTTTGCGAATATTATAAATATCGATCGGAGGTTTATTACCGCGCTAAAGGTAAGGAGCCAACAGTTTATTTATTTTACGAGTAGCAGGTTTATTAAAAAAAGGAATGTTAAACGTAGCCAAGATTTCGCGACGGATTTCTATAAGACGGTCAAATTTTTGAAGATTTCGAGCACGTTTAACCGCAGGATTGACGGCAATAACCTAATTATCATCGTTTTTAACAGAAGAATGTCTTAACTGCTAAACCAACAACTTAAAATCTGCATTAATACGAAAACCCTAGCATTTAAAAGAATTAGATGGCTTAGGAGTACCCATAATAAACTAATTAGATAATTTAGCTTAATGGATGAAAGTAGGCAGATAAAAATATAAATATACTTAAGATATATGATGAAAATTATTAAAGAAAAGATGGGAAAGTATAAAGGTCGAGAGTTAAAAAAAACATAAAAATTAAGTGGCGGCAACCGACTGATCACAACCGATAATAACCTACGGCACCTTCCTTAATAACATCGGATGGAATTTTTTGGAAATTCCTCGGCGTACAAAAATTTCGGTAGGAAATTATTAGGTGTATCTTATAAATTACTAATTAGTTACGGCAAGCATATAAAAGTTGCGATTTAGACGCCCTCCGATACATACACAATTTGCTCGATCTATGTTCACTTATACACTTGCACATCTACCTTTCCGTATCAAATCCTTATTCCCAATTTACTGCACGTCTATATCTACCTATCCACATTTTAACATTTTAATTAGTTTACTGTTATTTATTATGGTCTTATCGTCGTCTAAAAAAACTTCAAAACGATAACGAAATAACGTTCCTAAATTAAGCCCTAAAAAAATTAAGTTATCCAAATCGAAAAATTTAAGTAAAACCGCTAATATCCAATTTATCCGTAACGCCGAGTTCGAAAATATACTTAAAAAAATACATCATGGCAATCCATTTATATTTAATGTACCACTTCCCTCCCGTAATATAAGGATAAATTTCGACCGATTTATACCTATTGCTTCGTAGGATATGGATAAAAGTTAGCCTTAAGAAAAATTTAAGGTACTACTAGATTTTGCGGATAATTCGGATTTTTGACATTACGTTATTGCCGGACCACTTTGGAAAACTCTCATGCTTATGCAAAATAAAAACTACCTCTAATTAATAAATGTTACCGGGCTAACATATATAATCGCCCGCAAGGTAACTAAGGGAAAACTTTTATATATACTCGAAATAAATCGATTTATAACTCAAAATTATTATATCATTATAAAAGAAAAAATAAAAACCAAAATCCGAAAGTCCGATTTGAACTTTAATTAAGTAATAACACATAACCTTATCCCGGTTAATAATATTAAAGGTATTAGGCATTAAGTTAAACTTTTATACATACGGACAAAGCGTATATTACTTATGTTCGACAGTTATCTTTCGGATAATTAGTACAAAAAAATGCTTAAAATTTACCGATTGGGCTAAAAATAAACTAGATTCGAAAATCCACCCGTACGAATAGATAAAATTAATACTTCGAAATAACGGCATAACTAAATATACGGCTTTTAAAGAATATACATATTCCTTTTTATTTTACAAAATCTTACGTTATAAGAAAAACCGAGTGCGACTAATAAAAACTTAATTAATTTCATAAAACAAATTATTCGATCATATTTAGGCTTAAACAACAAAGAATATGATAAAAACGTATCGAAAAGATTTTGACCTAATAAATTATTTTCATCCATTATTAAAGATTTTCCGAAATCGGAAAAAACTAATTAAGATATCAGCGTACCTCAATAATCACGAAAAAACCCCGAAACAATATCCAAGGTATAGTACGACATTAAGAAAAAATACGTACCTCGGTTACTACTTGGTAATTAACGTACTTAAGTTATATTAGACGGAACTTATACGGCACCGTACCGTTAGATAAAAGATATATACCGAACAGCTGGAAAACGTCCAGAACTATACTTTATCCCAAAATGATCGGATTGGAAAAAATACAAAAAGTTGATTAATAATTAGCAACCTAAGGATTAGGTACAAAAAGAACAAAAAAAAACTTTACAACGTAAGGACTTAACCAGAAGAAAAAGTCGGAATTCTAAACTAAAGATATTAAAGGATACGCCGCGTCGACGAAAGAAAAACTAATCAGGAGGATATGTATAATTGATATTTATTCCGGTGTTAAGTTTCTATCGTTTCTCATGATAGAACGAGAACGTTTTCCATCATAAAAAAAAGGCTTGAAATAGGGCAAGGTATCGCGCCTACATTTAGGTTCGGTTAATCAGTTAATCCGGATCTCGCATGTATATTAGAACGTTCTTTTCGCCATGGGTTTAACTCCAAGACACGACCACATCATCGCGCGCTTCACACACACATTGGTTGCTAGGTTCAACACCATGAATATACTCGTTGTCTTTTCTTATCAACCCTCGCCTGGTTAGTGATTTTCTCAGAATTTCTGCACTGATCAAAACTGAATCTCCCCGGCCTATTTCATTATGTAAGTGGTAAATAAAGTATTATCGTACTTTGTAATCACTTTTAATGTAACTAATAGGCTGCAATAAAGCGCTTCGGGGCCGATAGTATGGTAAGCTAAGGAAAACGGCCTATTAGGTAGCTTTGGTTAGTATAACGGCTATTACAAAATATATAATTACTTACAAGTTCTGTATAGTTACGCTTATAGTAAAGCGAGTGCATTAATAATTTTGAAGGTTAATAAGTTTTTAATATTCTTTTTTGATTTTTAAAGAAGTTGATTATTATTAAATAGATAGAGAATAGCTATTATAAACGAACTATTACCTAAAAAAAAAAAATATGTCGATAATTTTAGAATTAATTAGAGCGTATATTTAAAACCATTAAATTTCCGTATAACGGACGGCGTACAAGATTAAAGTTAGTATATATAGGTGTTTAAATATAAATCCTTATATTAAATTAATATAGGAGATATCCCAAATTATATGTTTGTCTTAAATATAACATTATTAAATTAAGAGAATTGTTTTTAAATAAGGTAATATAAATTAGTAAATAAAATCCTGTATTAATTACTTAGATTTTTGTATATGATAATAAAGTGTTATCGCAATAGTAATAAAAGTTATACTTTTAATAAAATATAAGATTAGTTAAAGTTATTATTATGCGAAATCTTTTAAGGGGAAATTTATATAACTGTTTTAATTTATTCGCTACCGTTAATAATTTATATTCTTTTTAATTACGAGATATATATTTTATATATTAAATTTCTTTTTGAATATGCTTTAAGTTTTTTTATATGTACATTTCTAAGATATAAAATGCGTTTGAAAATAGCTGCGCCCGGTTTCTTATTCGAAAATTTACGAATGTTGCGGCTTTCTAAGCCTACGCGCAAATATTAACTTTATTTAACTGCGTTTTTTGAAGATAACTTTTAAGTTATATTATGGGTTTTATTACTTGGTTTCTTTTATTACTTTTAAATTTCCTCGAAAGGTAAAACTTTTATTTAAGGTTATTTTTCATAAATTTAAATCAGACACTTTTTTTTAACGCTTTTAACCTTATCGTTTAAGGGACGTCTGCGTAATAACTATTATAAAATTTATTTCGCAGCTTTTATAGCTTTTTGTTAAAAGGATATAAATTGGTTTTTACTAAATATTATAGTAATTAGCTTTTACAAATTGCCTTAATAGGGTTATTATTATAACCTTAATATTACCATTCCCGGCTGCCAGGTGATAAGGAAATGTACGTATTACTAAAGGAACTCTAAGCCTTCTATGTGCCATTCCTACGTAATCGTTACAAGGTTATTACGAGGTAGTTGCTTATTCCTCTTTTAGGAAGGATTTAGGAAGTCGATGGAAGTTAATAGGGTTACTAGTGTTATAGTAGAAGTATAAAGAAGCAGTATATAAGGATTAGTTGCTAAATTCTGAAGATTTTTAGCTAATTAGAGGACCTAGTTGGGACATATAGGCGTATTTATATTCGTTAAAGCCTAAGGATTCTAACGGTGTTAAGTATAGCGTTATAGCTGTTGATATAAACTTAAAAGGCTTTAAAAAATTATATAACGTATATATTTACGTATACGCTTACGCGTACAGATTTAAAGATTTTTGCAAACTTTTCGTATTTAATAAAGGAAGGCCAAGTTTCAACCTAGTTCTTAACATATACCTATTATTTCTCTCACTCTAATCTAAAACATTTAATACCGACTTACTAAGCTTTTAATTTACGGATTATTTCAAATATACCACCCCATGTATATGATTTAATAAATTATACCGCTTGAAAAATTCGTCCAAAATTTAAATTTTAAGCTAAGTATTAAGCGACCATATATAAACGTATTACATTATATTGTCGTTAGCATCCTTTAATAATTAAAATGCATAATAAGACGTTTTCTTAAATATTTTAATTGGGTCGGTTTTAAAACGAGATTATTGCCCCGAATTACGATATTAAATTAGCTTAAACCCACTTTTTACAAAGGAAATAGACAGTAAGATTAACCAGGAGGCTAACCTAAAAGTAATTCCGGACCTGAAGGCTTAGATACTTACTAGGCGCATTTTCATAAGCTTATATCGATTATAAAAACCTTTATCTACCCGTTTTATTTTCTTAAATTATTCGATATTTTTATTTATATTATTATTATTACTACATTTTACTATATCATCTTTTTCAAATTCTCGTATTTATTACTTATAATGGCCATCAAATTAACCAGCGTTATTATTTATGTTAACCCTATCGATATGGATAACCAGTTTATATGCATCTAAGCTTTATACGATTTTCCTAATAAGAATATTACCGTTATGTTTTCTTTACGCCTGGTTAACTTTAAGGCCTAGTGGTATAACGACAACTTTAAAAAAGTCTACGATATAGTTAAGCAGGAAAAAGTTATCTTTTTATTGAAAAAACATTTATGCTAAGTAAAGGACCTCGATGAAAATTTTCGACAATGGTTTTACCGAGACGTAAATTTCTCGGATAGTTACGTTAAGGAGGATATATACTTTTACATACGCCTTTATGCTTTCCGTTTCGCCGCCGTTTTTAAGTAATAATATAGATCGCATAAGCGTTACGTTTTTTATTAAGACAAGGACTTCTTGGATAAGATCTAAATTGACATACGTTACGCGGTGTACGTTCCCGACTTTGGTTATGATTTTAATGAAGGCGAAAAATAAAAGTTTAATCTAGTAAAGCTAAAAAGCGAAGATCTCCGTAAAAAGAAAATAATTAGCGTATGCGACGATTACGTCCGACGCTAAATGGATTATTTTAAATTAGAGAATGCTAATATTATATTATACGATTTCGGTAATCTGATTTAAGTAAATAAGGCCGGAAATATTATTCCTCTCGTTTAAATTAATAATGCTGTTACGGAAATATTTCAATATATCCGAGAGCTTTCGGTACGAAAGGTTATCGTTATAGGTAATTATATCCCCGGTAATTTAAATTTGTTCATTAATTAATTTAACTTCCATATCGATATAAATTCTACTTAGAAGTTTTTGAAATATATTAAAGAAAAGAATATCCCATTTTAGCTTTTACCGACGAAATGCATTAAAGGCGACGAGGCCTTAAGGATTTAATGCCCTTAAAAGCTTAATAAGGACGAGTTAAATAATGTTTTCGCGAATGCTTGATGGCTTTACGAAAAAATCGGAATTTTTCGAAAAATATTCAAACATTTTTTAAAATCAACCTATTCGATTAAATTATAGCACTTATGGTAAATCATCGGGTATTTCTTCCGGCGAAAGCGGTTATGCCGCGTTTAACCTCGGAAAACGGGGTGGAGGTTATTAGATTCGAGAATATATCCGAAGGTTTTATTAAGATGTATTGCAACGATGTGGGACGGATGGAAATGACCAAGCCATACTTGTTACGGCTGATAAAGGAAACATTATCTGGTGTTAAACCCAGCCGAAGTCGATTAAATAGTTAAACCTCGGCTTTGTTTAATTAGTTATTAAAGGGAAATAACTTTAAACACCCCGGGTTCCTTTTTTTAGTTACAGTTGTACTTACGTATATTTAAGGAGGGTTCACTACCTTCACTTTTTACAAAAGACCTTTTAAAGGTTATGCAACTTTCAATATATACTTCTTCTTCAGTTATATGCTTCAACGCGTAATACAGGATCTTATATCTAGGGTATAATTTACGGCATAACGCTTTCTTATTTACTAATAAGAAATTTTATTTTTATATAATTCTGGCTATTGCTATAATTCAAACAGTTGATGTAGTTAACGTTATTAAATTTAATTATATAATATTTTTATACGTTTTATAATTACTAAAAATGCGAAATAAGAATAGTTATATTAATTGTTAATTTAAGAAATATTAAGTATAAGTTATAATAAAGTTTAAAAAATAACCCCCTTGCTAATTTTAGTAGCAATATTTATTTCTTACGCTTTAACGACTTGCTTAAAATAATAACGTATTAGTAAAAAGTACGAAAATATTTTATTAACCCTTTTCGTTTTAATTATTACTAATTATATCTATATAATCTATTTATTTATTTACGCGCCTAATTCTTTAAATTAGGTAAGTTAAAATAAAACTTATAACAGAACCTCTGGAATTTAAAATTGGTTTTGTAGGCGAGATTAAAGAGTAAGAGGAACCATGTGACGGCTAGGCTAATTAACCAACTAGTAAACCTAAGTCGACGGGTTTATGTTGGCAGAGTACTGTGGGAATCTGAGCAATAAGATAATTTAGTTACGTTTCGTAATACCAAAGGTGCCTTGGGTAACGAAGTTGTATTAAAAGCTGTCGTTATTTAATTATGTGGTAACGAACGTATATATTTTAGTATGGCTTTAACTGGATTCATTAAATCCTTATGAATCCATTAATATGGCTTTAACTGGATTTATTAAATCCCTATGAATTTATTAGTATGGCTTTAACTAGATTTATTAAATCCCCATAAATCTATTAGTATGGCTTCAATTGGATTTATTAAATCCCCATAAATCCATGTTACGTAATTAACCTAATTAGATCCTGTTTTTATAGTTTGCCAAGAGATCGTTTTCCGAGGTCCGATTAGTTATGTCATAATACGATCTTTTTTTCTCCAAATTTTCGCTTCGAAAATTCTTTTCTTAATAAGTGTCCATTTTTCATTATGTTAGGTCGCGTTTTTAACCGTAAACCTTGTAGTCGCCCCAATTAGAAAAAAAACGTTTTTTCCCTTGCTTATTACATTCTCAAATTTGGTTTTGACGTTATGCTTTGTACTTCTTGCTTTAAAAAGGGGACGCGGTGCGTTATAATCGAAGACCTTAAGCGCTGCGAACAGTGCGTTCGATATTACAACCGTCGTTGTGATGGTTTCGCGGTTTCTCTTTTTTAATTAGATAGTATTAATCGTATTAAGGATCGCCTAGATCAAGAAAAACAAGCGGTTGCCGATTGCCTTATCGAACTTCGTAAGAACTTATTAAACAAGATATCCGAGATTTCCGAGCAAATTGCGCGTTTGATTCGTATCGACAAATAACAAATTTTTTTGCGAAAGAAAGGTGTCAAATTAATTCGTTAGGGCGTGGAAAGTTTAGATAAGCTTAAGGATTTGGAGCGTAAGGACGAGGAGATTCGTATAGCAGCTGAACTTAAAGCCGTTATGGCGCAGGGTTTCCCTAATGCAGATAGCCTAGGGTATGTCTTTGTTAATGGTATTGACTGGGATGTTATCTTGGGCGCTGCTGGTGAAAATTCTTCAACAGCCGTTAGGATCCCATAAGATTCTTAACAGGTTCCCAAAAGGTCTCCGTATCTAAATACCTTTTTTATTTGATCAAGTATTGAGTGAGTCCGTCGACCTTTCGTATGTCCAGAATTTTTTCTGTTTCGTATTTTTGTTCGTTTTTTACCTTTACTTCGTTTTGTTTGGTGTATATTTTGATGGTATCCGCGGTTAATTCAAGTAGGGATATATGAAAGATTGGGTGGAGTTTGACTTTGGGGGGTAGGTCCAATTGGTAGTTATTATCTGAAATTTTTTTGATAATTTTGTAGGGACCGATGTATTTAAAGTCGAATTTCTTATTGGGTCGTTTTGTTTAGATATTTTTAGTGGCTAGGTAGATTATTTCTCCCTCCGAAAAGGTTGGTCCTTTTAACCGTTTTTGGTCGTAGTATTTTTTCATTTGATTACGTACGAATTCGAGTTTTGTTCGTATTTTTTAATGTAATTGTTTGAATTGTTTTACCGTAAGTATGGCTTTGATATTAAGTGGTCCTTTTTTTGTGATTCCCTATAAACCTTTGGAATGAATCCAAAATTGGCTGTAGCTGGTATGGTTTTGATGCTTTCGTAATGGCTGGTATTGTAGGTTATTTGCGCGATTGGTAATTTTTCAACCTAGTTGTTTTGTTTATAATTAATGTAATATCGTAAGTATATTTTTAACGTTTAATTTTGTCGTTTTGTTTGGCCGTTTGTTTGCGGTCGGAATGCGCTGGATAATTTGTGGTTAAGACCAATTTGTGTTATTAGGTTTTGCCAAAATTTTAAAGTGAATATGGTACTTTTATCAAATATGATATCATGCGGTAATCCATATATGTTAAAGACGTTTTTGAAAAAGATGTATGCCATTTGTTCGGCGTTCGTATTTTCGTTATAAGGTAAGAAATAAAAGAATTTGGTAAATCGATTTACGATTACGAAGATGTTATCGTAATGTATGCCCGTAATTAGGTTTTCTGATAAAGGAAGTTTGGTAATGAAATTTATCGTGATAAAATCTTATGGTCGTATTGTTATTGGTAACGGTTGAAATTTTCCGTATGGTTTATGTCGTGGTATTGTAGTTTTTCGGTATAGGTCGTATTGGCGTATAACTTTTTGAATTATTTTCTTCATTCCTGGAAAACGGTAAAATCGATGTAACCTTTTTAAGGTTTTGTTGATTCTAGGGTGTTCATGTACCGTGTGTTTATGTATGTTTCGTACTAAATGCTTTTTGTATTTTTTTGGAACTTATGCGAATAACAAGTTATCCTGATTTTGTACGTATACGTTAAAGTCTCGTATTGTTTTATGCATATCAGATAGTGTGGTTGTGATTATAGCGATTTGTCGTAGGCGCAAATATCCTTTTAAGGTTATGTCGAAAATTGCGTACTTAACCTTTATTGCTTTTTCCTCAAAATCGGGTCGCTTGTTAAATGTATTAGCTTTTCCATTTTCTGATTTTTTGCGATGAATGATAACAAAGTTATACTTGGCTAGCTTTTTAGCGTAGCGAAGTTATTGTGCTGTAAGTTTTTTGGTCGTGGTAAACCGGGTAAGGTTTTTATGATTCGTGTAAACTTTAACCTGATGTTAGTTGCCTTTAAGGAAGTATTTGAATTTGCGAAATGTTTTAATAATAGTTAAGAACTTTTTATCTAAAATGGCGTAACGTAGTTTTGATTTTTGTAATTTGTACGAAAAAAAAGCAATAAGATATAATATATTTTAATTATTTCGTTATCCGATTATTACGCCTAAGGTATAATTTAACGTATTAATTTTTAGCTTCACCGGGCGGTTTGGATCGTATATGATTAGTACTGGTTAACTTGTGATTACTTTTTTTAGTTGTTGGAAAGTTTTTTCCGTTTTTAGCGTTTATTAGAACTTTTTTTCTTTTCGTATAAGTACGTTAAGAGGTATGGCTATCCGGCTGAAATTTCTAACGAACTTTCGATAGTAATCAACAAATCCGAAAAAAGTTTGTATTTTTTTTATTATAGTGGGTTGTGCCTAATTAAGCATTACAACGACTTTTTTAAGGTTTATTTTAATATGTCCAGGAGTGATGATATAATTAAGATATTTAACTTTTTAAATATGGAATTAGCTTTTTTCTGCGTTAACCAGCAGGTTGGCGTTTTAAAGTAACTGTAATACTTTGTAAATATGTTCCTTATATTGCTTTTTGGTTTCCGAGAAAATGAGGATATTATTAAGATAATATACAATAAAAATATCAAGATATTTTCGGAGTATATAATTAACCATACGCTAAAAAGTAACAGGTGCGTTAGTAAGTTTTATAGGGGTAATTAGGTATTCGTAAAGGCCGTACTTGGTGCGAAATGCTGTTTTCCATTCGTGGCCTTTTTTAATCCGAATTAAGTTGTATCCATTTCGTAGGTCGAGTGCGGTAAACCATTAGGTTTCATAAAAGCGGTTTTTTATTTCGCTAATTAAGGGTAATGGCATTCGGTTTTTGATAATAACATTGTTAAGTTGACGATAATCTACAATTAATCGTAATTTGCCGTTTTTTTTGGGTACGAAAAATATAGGGTAACTTGCAAGTAATTTGGATAAGCGAATTTATCCTTTTTTAAGTCGATTTTCCAAATATTTTCGAAATGCGTATAACTTTGCCTTATTAAGGTTATAGATAAGGTAAAATTTGGTGGATATTTTTTTTTTAAGGATAATTTTATGGTTTTATTCGTTATGTTCCGGTAGCTTTATTTTAAGCTTTTTCCTAAATAATTTCTTGTATTTGTGATATTATAGTGGCATATTGGCTAATTTTTCTGTTTTAGGGTTTGGTTGTTGTAAGTCGTTATTTAATTGTCGTAATTTTGTTTTGATGGTGGCAATAATACGTCGAATTTTTCGGTGGTATTTTTTTTCTTTTTTATGTCGTTTTCCTGTAGGTGGTAAGGTTTTTGTCGTATCTTTATGCTTGTATTCGTCGTCATTTTCGATCGAATATTAAGATCTTTATTTTTTTTTTGTTTCTTATTGCTGGACCGTAAAGGAAATTTCACCTGGCCAGTTGTTCAATCGATTAAGGGGTTGTATTGGCGTAACTATGTTGTTCTTAAGATTATGTCGTAGTTCCCTAGCGGTATAATGTCGAAATTGATAATTATATGTCGTTCTAGTGCGACGGTATCGAAATAATTAGTTTCGTGCGTAACCTTACCGTTGTCGTAAAAAAATGGTTAACCTTCGGCGGTGTTCGCAATATAAGGGTCCTTTTTGTATTTCCATGGTAGTCTGAGATGGTTAATTACTTTAGGCGTAATGTAATTACCTCCTAAAGCTTCGCTGTTTACCATAGCGGTGTACCAGTATGTCCCAATTCGTATCTTTAATGTGATGGGGTTTTCTTTTCCTTTTATCACTGTTAAAGCCCTTTTGGGGAGTTCTCGTCGACTCCCAGGGGTCTCGCCCTTTTGCGGCTTTTTTATAGAGGGCGTGGTGCTTTTGGGTAATTTTTCTTAAGTTGTCGCATTTTTTTCCTGAGGTCCTTAATTTGGTCTTTTAGTTATTTAATAAGATGATGTTATTTTTCCATTTGTGGTTCTAGTTCGTTAATACGTACTGCATAGCGTTTAATATCCTTATGGAGTTGCGTGTTTCGGTACTTTTATATGTTAATCCTTTTTTTTATTTGGATTATTTTTTTTGCTTGCTGTCGTATTTCTTAATCTTATCGTATAAACTGTTTTTCCATGGTATAGGTAACCTCCCAAATAGGGGTGTTATTATCCTTTCCTTATAGGTTTTTGGTGGCTTGTTCCAGGTTAGCTAGGATTCTTTTTCGTTCTTGGGGGTTAATGGTAATAAATAGTTGAAGGTGAAGATTCGCGATAAGTTGTCGTGTGGCCAGATTTCGTCCTTCCAGGGCTGCTTTATTCCTCGTGTTATGTGTATACCATTCGTAGTGACAAAAGGGGTTTCTCTGGGGGTATCGTTTTTTAGGTGGCCAACTCCATTCGGCCGTTTTGTTGTTAATTTTTTCTTGTAAGCTGATGGTCCTGAGATGGCGATATTATTATTTATCCTTTTTGTTGCCTCCTGTCTTGTTACGGAAGTTAAATTTTTCTCGCGCTATATGCGTAATTCGTTAATAGATAGACTGTTTCCATACCTTATGTTCTGGGCATTCCGGTCGTCGATAATGCATCGCGTGCTTTCGTCCGTATCGGTCTGGTATTTTAGGGCAGATAGACTTAGTCCATCCCTGATGTTCCTGTAACTATCGTTTCATTATCTGTAACAATTTATAGGTTGATAGTGGTACAGTCTGTCGGGAGTGTTGTCGGATTCTTGCTTGAGAAAACTTTTTGGCTTCCTTTTGTCTTTATTGGATGGCTATATGGAAGGACTCCGCTAGGCCCTCCTTTTTTCGTATTATGGCGATAGTTTTGTTATTAAAATCGAAGGGTTTGCCATAAGGTCCAATAGGTTGTCCTTCCGGTACCGGGGTCCAACTCCCTGATTGTTTTGGTTCCTTGCATCGTACTGCTATGTATCCCATTTTTTTGCAATTATAGCATTTGACCTTATTCCAATCCTTTTTCCTTTGGATTATTCCGATTTCCATAGGTCCGGGTTCGGTTCCGTATGCTGTATTTTGTCGTCGGGGTGCATTGGTATTAGCATAATGTCGCGGTTTTTTGTTGTTTTTTCTTTTGGTATTGCGTATTCGCTAAGCGTATTGTCGATCATCAATTTTGACAGCTTTGGCAATGTAGTCGGTTAGGTATTGGGGTCGGTCTTTTTTAAATAGTTCTTCTTATATTTCCTTTTTGAAACCGTCAAAAAAGCGAGCTATCAAGGTTTCCTGTCCCTAATTAAGTTTTGAGGATAGCTGGATAAATTCGGTGCCGTATCTGGAAGCGGATCTTTTCTGTCGTAATTGTTAAATACTTATTTCCGCTTTGTTTTTTTCGTTTACTACCCCGAAGGCCTTTTGCAAGGTTTGTTCAAAAACCTCGTAATCGCTGTAAATACGTACCACTTTTATGTTTTGTTGTTTTAGGGGCATAATAACATATTCTCGCATAACGGGTTCAAACCAAATAATTGCATATCCCGAAAGTCGTCCTGCTGCAAATTCGATTCGTGTAGTTAAGGTAATTAAGCGTATTGGAAAATATCCAAAATATGCTCGATATTAGGTAAAAAATAACTATAGTTTAATGGACGTTCTATCGAAAGGTTCAGGCTTAGGGGGCTTCAACACTTCTCCAGGTTCCTTACCTTGGACTGGTTAAGCCGGTATTCCTCCAAGGATTTGTTGCGCTTGTTCCAGGAGGGTTCGTATTATTTGGAAAGTTAAAGTAAGTTCCGTATTATCTCGTTCAAGCTAACTGATACGTTGATTCATAAGGTCTAGACGTCGAAGAACTTCTTCCTTGGTTAGGGCGGGAGTCTAATCCTCCTCGTCCGAATCCATATCGTTGTCTTTGGGGACCTCGTAGGCGGGCTGTTTGCTGGTAAATATATTGTCGAAATATTGCTCAAAGTCTGACGGTACTATTAAATAAAAACTTTCAACGTATGACGGTTAGGTTAATTAACCAACTAGTAAACCTAAGTCGACGGGTTTATGTTAGCAAAGTACTGTAGGAATCTGAGCAATAAGATAACTTAATTACGTTTCGTAATACCAAAAATGCCTTAGGTAACGAAGTTGTATTGAAAGCTGTCGCTATTTAACTATATAGTAACGAGCGTATATATCTTAGTATGGCTTCAACTGGATTTATTAAATCCCCATAAATCCATTAGTATGGCTTTAACTAAATTTATTGAATCCCTATGAATCTATCAGTATGGCTTCAACTGGATTTATTGAATCCCCATGAATCCATCAGTATGGCTTCAACTGGATTTATTAAATCCCCATAAATCCATGTTACGTAATTAACCCAATTAGATCCTGTTTTTATGGTTTGCTAAGAGACCGTTTTCCGAGGTCCGATTAGTTGTGTCATAACAAACCATTCGTAAAATTTAAAGTATTAATAATTAGAAATATAGGGATATTAAAAGCTGCTTAAGAAGTTAAAACATTCGAAGTTGTTTTTATTAAATGGTTTTACTTTATTTCCGGAGAACCTGCGGTTATCGTTAACCTTAAATTATGGGTTTACGGTAAGGGATAGGACGGGGTACCGAGATGAAAGGCCGTAATTAGATAGCGCGATGGGGAAGATTACGTAAGCTCGGAGAAATATCCAGCGCCAGAAGGCGATTTTGAAGGCGCGAAATTTAAGGCGTTAGTAATTATTATATCGGTAATCTTAATCTGAAAGGTAATAAGTTGCGATGTATTTAAATTAAACGCTTTGAAATAAAATAAAAAAATATTAAAGTAATAAATAAACGTAATATAGTATATTTCAAATGTGAAATAACAATATAAAATATATAAGTAAATCGAAAGTAAAATATATTTTTAAACGTTTAAAAAAAAAAGCAAAACTAAAGATTATTAATAGGGATAAACTTTTATAAAAATTTAAAAATTATCCCATAATGGGTTTATTTTCGGATTTCGTATTACGCGGCGTTATTATTTACTTGGAGTTAAAAATAAAACAAATGATTTATAATAAGTTTAAAATAAATTTGCTTTTTTTATTATCGGTTTAAACCTTATAATCGAACTTAATTTACTGCTATATTTATACGACCTTATTCAACATATAATGATCATCGTAATATTACTATAGAGATATTAAGAATTTCTTATCGAATATAATTAAAAAAAAATTAAAAAAAAAGGTAATACATATATATTTTATTGCTGTTTTTTATATATAAACTTTAATATAACATATTAAACTCAGTATATGTTAATTAAAAATTGTTAATAAAATTAATTTTAATAACTTTTTGGTTTTTTTATTATAATTAAACACGTATTATAATTAAACTGCCCAAAATTTTTCTAAACGTAAAACTTTAAGTTTTAACAATCACTTAATCTAATTTTAATACATACTACAAACCGACTAATATCTTAAAAGTATCATATTAGGCTTCGTCTCGCAGCGAACTAGGGGTGGTAGATCTTCATCGCAACGCCGATTCGACCGTTCACTCTCGCTCTTAGCCGATAGCTCCGGATAAGGGGGTAACCATTCGTTATTCGGAAGTTCCGATGGTCTTGTATAAGGCACTTCAGACGAGCTCGATTCTGCCGGTACGCTAAGGTACTCTCCAGCCAGCAGTTTATAATGATAGTAAATTTCGATGACCAAAGTCCCGATCTTAGAGGGAATACACCGGCGACAAATGCCAGGAATCGACTTTTAACCTGGATTTAGCGGATGCATTTTATGGAATGTTCTTAACCGCGGCTCTCGGCAAATTAAACACTTGTGTCGTCTTTGTACCATAATTATGTTGCATTTACGAACTTTGTTAATTATAAACGAAGAATTGCTTAAAATCGTTACAATTACAGATTTGGGCTAGATAATTACTATAGGTTACTATAGAAGCTTGCAAAATCGGTGTCACCCCTGCTGCACTAAAATAAAGTCTGGGCACAGACCATGTAAGTCATTTTTGACCCTCCCGCTCTGTGCCTTTGTCGTACTAGGTACTTTAGTGGGTCGGTACTTGTCAGATAAGTAGTGCAATAAGTGCACACTTATCAATTCAGTCTTTTGGTGCAGTGGCTACGCAACAATTAAGAGTCTCAGACATGCTCCACTAAGTGGAGTTCTATCGTCGCAGCTAATTAGCGCGCATGCAAAATGCGGCCCTGCACCTGACCACCTATCCAGACAGCCTTAAGTTCGATCCTGTCAAAGAGCAGAACTTGCCAAAAGAGCAAAAGAACGCATACTGGCCATGGAGTAAATGCGCTAGCAGCCATAAGATGGTACTATGAGAGGAATACCAGTCACTGCCTAAGCAACTGAGGGGGTGTGTCAGAGAAGTAGCGCAATAAGTGCGCACTTATCAATTCAGTCTTTTGGTGCAGTGGCTACGCAATAATACTTTATTCTTAGATAAAACATAGTATTATTTTCCCGTTTAAAGACCGCCATTAACCTATTGATTTGAAGTTTACTTTTGCTAACTAGCACCGTATAGTATCGATTGTTTCACATAGAGATTACTTTATCGCTAATCATATGGAAAGCCTTTTACAGTACTACGACAGGTAACAAAATCGGCTTTTCTTCCCGTTACCTTTAGGAAGGTTTTAGCGCACGGACTTTTTCAAAGTTTTGGCGCTTGCACGGTACGTTTAGTTAAGCTTATCCTGGAAGCGGGGCAGTAGTAATGAAAGTTGACAAACTTAAAATATGTGCAGTATTCGTGATTATTTATTATTTCCTTCCAATTAATTACGGGTTTTAGCGAATAATGTCGAATTATTTTAGACATATTATCGTACGGCGCGGCATTTTCGAATATGTTCGAATATATTTAAATGAAGGGCAACTTTAAATATAAATGAACCTGCTCCTTTAGGACTTTTTGTTACAAAAGGTATTAGAAAATATAAGATATATTTATAAACTACGTTAGAAATTAAGCGTTAGATAAAAGTTATCGTTGCCTTTTTGTGGAAAACCGTATGATATTAACTTTTTATGAGATTTAAGACCTAATAGTGTCCCGCCAGAGTGTGGGGCCTTACATTTTTCGGCATTTAGGATTTAACACTTTTCTCGAGCTATAGCCCATCACTATAGTAGGAAGGGTTTCGAGATGCCGAGATCAAGGTATTGAAGACTTTTATTGCTTGTGATAGGCTATGTAGGTACCATTTTCTGAAAGGGAAGAAGAGTATTGTTATGACACAACCGATCGGACCTCGGAAGACGGTCTCTTGGCAAGACCGTAAAACAGGACCCAAGTGGGTCGATCACGTGACATGGATTCATGGGGATTCAGTGAATCCAGTTGAAGTCACAGTGTGGATTCATGGGGATTCAATGAATCCGGTTGAAGTCACAGTGTGGATTCATGGGGATTCAATGAATCCAGTTGAAGTCACAATAAGATATATACGCTCGTTACCACGTAGTTAGATAGCGACAGCTTTCAATACAACTTCGTTACCCAAGGCACCCTTGGTATTACGAGACGTGACTACGTTACATCATTGCTCAGATTCCCACAGTACTCTGCCAACATAAACCCGTCGACTTAGGTTTAACAGTTGGTTAATTAGCCTAGCCGTCACAAGTATGGTCTTGTAGTTATCAAGATTTTCGTCGTAATAGCTTGACGACGGCCTCATGCTCGTTCCTGACGGCCAGCGACAGCGGCGTCCGACCATAAATATCCTTGGCCTCGACGTCGGCGCCTTTGTCGACCAGCAGCTTGACGACGGCCTCTTGCTCGCTCTCGGCGGCCGGCCATAGCGGCGTCCGACCATGAATATCCTTGGCCTCGACGTCGGCGCCCTTGTCGACCAGCAGCTTGACGACGGCCTCTTGCCCGCTCTCGGCGGTCCGCTATAGCGGCGTCCGACCATAATTATCCTTGGCCTCGACGTCGGCGCCCTTATCGACCAGCAGCTTGACGACGGCCCCGTGCCCGCTCTTGACGGCCAACTATAACGGCGTCCGGCCCCCGCTATTTACCACCTTCATAGCAGCACCATTTTCGAGCAATCGTTTGACGATGGGCTTGTAGCTCTTCTCGGCAGCGAACAAAAGTAGCTTTCAACGAATTTCGTTTATCGAATCGGCCTGGGCTTTTTTTATTAGTTTGTGAACGATATTTTGTTGTCCAGTGCAAAAAGCGTACGATATTGGCGTTTTTTTAATTTTATTTTTTGAGTCGGCGCGGGCTCCGTTTTTAATAAGTTGCTAGACGATGGCCAAATATTTATTTTAAACGGCGTATTATAACGGCGTTTGATCGTTTTTATTTTTTGCATTAATTTTCGCGTTTTTTTGAAAATAATAATAAAATAATCCCTATTAGGCGAATTTTTAGATTTTTAATTAATAGTTTTATAACGTTATTAAAATTATTTTTTAAAACTTATGAAAACGCCGAACGTTAATAAGTATTATCTTTAAAATTTAAGTTAATATCGTTTAACTTACGTTAATATTTTATAATTTGCTTAAGTCCGAAATATAAAGTAATTATAAAGGTTATAAAATCTCGAAAAAAGGTTATATACGTATTCGCCCAGTAAATCTTGAACCAAATTAAATAGTGTTTTAATTTTACGTTATAAATTTATTACAAAAGTTTTATGATTACGTTTTTTTCGATATCCGACGTTCGGAAATAAGTAACTTAGTTTGTGACAGAGTAGTTAAGGAAGGTATAATTTTTAACGTATTTAGATAATGGTCCGTTTTCGTCGAGAGGATGGGTTTTAAATTTTGCAAGAAATAGGTGCTAGATGTAAATCTCGGCAAGAATACGATGAGATTTTCGCGGCCGAAGTGACTGTTTTTATTTAAAGCTTTTGTAGATAACTTCGCAAGAATATATCGTATTATTCCAAATTAAGATTTTTTTTGCGGTTTGGTAAAGGAGATAAATTTTCGAGTTTGTAATATTTACGAAAAGGCCGTAAAGTTTTTTGATATATTTACCGACGCGTTTATTTAGTTTACGATTTAGGTTTTTATAGGACTTATAATTTTATCGAATAATTAATACTAGGTTTATTTTTGCCAAAGTTAAGGGCCGTATTGCTGCGACGATAATATGTAGCAGCTTTTTAACTTTTTCTAGATTCGTACTTTTAGCCAGGATTTTTTCGTATACTTTATCGACGGTTCGTAAAAATAACGAAATAATATTACGTATCTCGATTTTATTAATTTTGTTATTACTTTCGGTTTCGATTTATTTTAAGATAAGATAAACCTATAAATATGTTTGATTAAAAATATGCCGGAGTTTTACAAAAGTAATTATTTTTCGTTTATTTTTAAGTGTACGTTTGCTCGGATACGCGAAACTTTATTTTTTATATAAATACCGATTTTTCGAATAATTTTCGATATTTCCGTATCGCCTTTTCCTTTTAGGTGGATGATAGGTAACCCCGTAATATTAAAAGGTTGAAAACCTCGTTTAATTTCGTTATAAGGCCGATTTGTTACGAAAAATCTTAAGTTAACGTTCTTCGTATTATTTTCCGGGCCATATATTTCGTATAGAGTATTCGTAAGGTATTGCCGTTTTGAGTTTTCGCATTTATCGAATACGTTAAGAATATAGATTATTTCGTTAGTATTATTATCTTGTAAAGCTATAATTAGAACGTTTTAAAGCTGCCAGAATTTATAATACGAGTTAGTTAGATATATTTTATATGTTTTAAGCCGCCGAATAATCTTGTTAACAAAAAGGTCCTTTTTTTGTATGAAGAGTTAATATAGGATATAGTTAAAAACGTTTTTCGTATTTTTTTAATTTTCGAAGTTATCTTTAAAGAAAAAAATAACAGATTATTTTAGATTCCGTAATTTTAAGCGTATTTATTAAATAATTTATTAATACGGACTTTCCGCAACCGGGATTTACGGATACCTCAAATATACGTAACGATTTGCTTTTTCGTTATTGTTGAAATTAGCGGTAATTTACAAATTATTTATATATCCTTAAGACGTAATTTGGATTTTTGTTTTTTTATCTAAATACGGTAAAATATTTAAGGTTCGGAAAATATTTTTCCGAATTTTATCGTTTTTATTAAATTAAATTTTAAAATAAAAAAGGTTAATTTATTAGTAATAAATCTGGTTATTAATTTTATTATTCCGTATCGAAGTTTATAATTTGCATATTATATAATTTGCTATTATTAAAGTTAATTTTATAATTTTGGTTAGTAATGTTAAACTAATATCCCGTTCATTTAAAGGCGATATTTTGGAAGTTTATCCCGGAATTTTCGAAGTTCAAGTTTAGCACGAATAAATTTACATTCGACAAGTGATTAATCGCCCTCTTTAATTTAACTATCTGGCTTTAAGTTACCGTTTTAAATAATTAATTAATAATTAATATATCCAAGTTTTTTAGGATACCTTGTATTAAGGTTTTTACCCGGTATGTTTTGCCCAAACGGAGCATAGATATGTGATAAAAATCGTGTACGAATCCGTCCTTAACATTTTTTACCCCTTTTTTAACTTTCTTAAAAATAACTAGTAACATTTTGGCCTTTTCTTCGTAGTTATAAACTATAGACTGGAGGGCTTTTTTAGATGATTTATCCAAGGCCAGGCCTTAGAGCCATTTTCGGGCCAGACCTAAAGTATTTTACGTAAAAGGAAGATTTCGGTTTATTTTATTAAACTCGTCCGGAAGGCCTTTAAGGTGTTAAATCGCCTTATATATCGAAAAGATACTTTAAACGAATGCGATTATAAACGTAATAGCGGTAAAGGGATCCATTTTGATCTTTAGGTTACGGGCTTTACCGAGGTCCGAATAAACGGGAGTCGGGAATGGATTCGGTTACCTGCGATTATCGTAAATTGTTGTATGTATAGCTATTTGGAGTTACGAAAAGTACCAAGGGGAGAAAACTTAAGACGTTTAAGGCAACGATGCGGAGGTTCCCGGCTGGTACTTTGTTACGAAAAGGAGAATTGGGGATATTTCACCAGCGAAGGATGGCCTTCGTGTATTACAGATAAGGCCGCCTTGGTCGTGGGCGATAAAATCCAGGGAGAAAATGATGGCGGATCGACGAGCAGGAAGGGCGGGCGGGGTCGAGGTCGGCTAAGGGTCTTAAGCCATCCTTTTGTCAGCGGCTGTGCCGTCCGTCCTATAATGTAACACGCCGATGTTTCTGTTGTGACTCAATCCTTGCAGACTGGGCCATCGTCACAATGAATGTGGCTTAGCGCTCTGTGTCACTCCAGCTTCTGCATGGACGAATCGATTGCTCTTATGGACTTGAACAATTTAATGTTTTCCGGGAGGAATGACCTACCCAACAACTTCTATGCTCGCCGTGATTCGGCGAAGGCACCCCTCCTCGACCGCGAGCGCCTACTTGCAGGCGAATTAGCACCTCTTACCGAATAAACTTCATTCTCTTATGCCACTGCAGGCCGGTATCACACACTTCGCCAATCATGTTTGACGGCTGGCTCGTAATCAATTCAGGGACTTGCTTCTCGGCAGCCTGGAAATAGCTGACAGCCCCCAAACAGAGACGAAAATGGAAGGCCGCAGAGTCGGGTATTTGCCGTTTGTGCTCTCCGTCGCTGGCCCGTCCAAGCTAATAATTCTGTTACAGGGGCCTCTATGCTCTATCCGGCTTCTCGAGCGCGAGAACGAGCTTGCCGCCGACGCGTCGCAACTTGTCGATCTCTGGGTTCATTACAGAGCAGAGCAAGAGATAGCCTCTGACGTCGTTGTAAGTCGGGGGGGTTTTTTTTTCATGCCGACAGGAGGAAAAGCCACGGGGATGGTGGGCTGTGTTGCAGGTGGCGAGAAGGACCGATCATGCAAGCCATATTTACCTTGCTAGATAGGCACTGGTAGATATGTCTGTGACTTTATGTCAGATGCGTTACATCGTGACCCTTTCTCGAGACAGGGATCATCATGCGCCATTTCGGTCGTAACATAGCATAACATGGCATAAGGGATCAAGTACTGATATGGTGTGATAATTTTATGGATATCACGACAAGTGAAAAGATAGGCTAAGGCAAAAAGTCTGCTCGCGGCGGGCTTCCACGTTATTCATCAACTCCGGGGTGCGTCGTAATCGACAAGAAAACCTGCGACGGGAGATGAAGCTCTGCATTAACACCTCGTCTGCTCGGGGTCGGCGGCGCAAACCACCTCAGGGTTCACTGCGAGCTGGGTCGCTCGTTATCACTGGTGTTGTCTCGTTGCGGGATTAAGTCAATCATTGGTGTCTATACGGGATGATCCCGTTCAGCAACCTAACGAATCAAATAGCGTGCGGGGGAAAGCATTGCACGAATTGCAAGAAAGAAATGAGTTGCCGACAGGATGGTGTCAGCCACGGTGAACAAAGTCATCGAGGCTTCGGTGCGAGGGCCATCACAAAAGGGCGTCGACTAGTGACATTAGATGGCGTAAATCAGCAAATTGCTGGCGGGGCAGAGCCAACTCGTCCGACTTTCTCCGCGGAACTCGCAGATTAGGGACGCACGACAGGTGGCCTGCATTCCCAGTGACCAATCGAATGCAAACAAAGACTACGTAGGCGGCTATACCCGAGCAGCTAAAAGTACATACCAGTACTCCAGCCCTCCAGAGTGAGACAAGACGTACACGCATTAGAACCAGCCTTCGCGTCTCAAAGCACGCGTCCAAGGAGCACGCGTCGGGCTACCACAATAGCTGTTGGAGTCCCATCCACGGTGGGAACATGGGCCGCACCGCACTTCGTGCCGAGCCGGTAGAAGCACCCGCCACAGTTCGGCAATTTTAGATCCCTGTTCCCCACAGGCGTCTCTCGGAGGTGGCCTAGGGATTACGACATGGGGTGGATGCGAGGACTCTTGGGCATGGCTCGCGATTGACGCTGCTTCTTCCACCACCATCACATTTTTGTAGCTAATCAGGACATGTGGCGTGGATTGTCGAATGTCATCATTGGCCGGATGGCTTCCGTGATTCGGGGAGACCCCATCCTTCTCCGGTTCCACTTGGCCGTGGCCTGCCATATTTGCAAGGGAGGTAGTTATGTACTACCACCTGACAATCCCGAAGCCGCCCCACTTATCGCCCGGCGGCCGCGACGCCCAATCACCGAGCATCTCAAGCATGGCTATGAACAGTACCCCGAACTTTTCGGGAGGCAACAACTGGGGTTTCCAACTAGGAGTTAACAACGGGACGATCGGGGGTTTTATTTTCAACTTTAAGAAGGTAAGGGACAAATGCTTAAATGACCTGTGCTTGTTTAACCCCCGCCACGATAAAGAGCGAATCAAGGACACGAAAGGCAGGCTGGTGGACGCCCCATACAAATGGATCCACAAACGCCACAGTTTCCCTATACCGCAGTCACACCGCCATTGCGTCTTGGAAGTGGTGCCGGAGAGACTTCGCATAACCGTGCGACAAGTTGGCCAAGTGTCGCAGATTTCATGCCGTCAACAAATTTTTCAACAATAAGGGCCCATTGTGCTTTTCGGGCTAGATACAGTTTTTCTTTATTAAAAAATGGGCCCAGTAATCCAAGAAAGGTTACTTACGGATAGTTCTCACTATGCGCGATTTACAATTCCTGGGCCAACTTTAAGTTAGTGCTGCAAGGGCAATATAAACTCAAGTATCCCCCAGGACGGCGATTTGTGACCCGAGTAGTCAGACCAGCCCCGTCAGAGTTATCCAGTAATAATATAGTCTAAACTCTTCCAGAATCTCGTTCTTAAGAGCGTCGTATCTTTTATTCCAGAACAATCCTCCGTAGCCAAGTCGGCTACGGTGTCTAGCGCTTTCGATCATGGTTCTCTTAGATGTCTCTGTTGGCAGTGCTGGCAGGTGTGGGTATTTTGTGAGATGCGCGTAACGCCGTGTTGGACCACTGGCTCTTTAGATCGGAGGAAGATGTTTGCCGGAGCATCTTTGTATAGGGGTTCACCGCTATGCTATACCTTGCGATAAGCTTGGTGAGGATTCGCCATCCTGCGTCTGTGACTTCACCGCGCTCCTTTCGCCAGGTCTGAACCGTCAACCATTTCGAGTTAAGTGAATCCTGGTATACGGGCAACGTGCGCGCTTTCAATATGGGACGAGATTGTTCGGCAGCATCGCGCATGATTATCTGGTAAAGTCGACATCGAACTGCTAGGACGCCAATGGCGCGAGTGATTGTGGCGTCGCCATGCCGCGGAACCGCATGCAGAACAAGGCTGGGCTTGCTCTAATGCGGGTCACGTCCTGAGACTGCTGAAATATCCATGATCCGTCTTTGGGCAAATATTGTAATGCATTAGAAAATGAAAAGCATAGAAACATTATGTTTTGTTTAATTTGTGAGAAAATGGGCCATACAGGGGCCACCCCGCATATTAATACTATATTCCTACCTTAAGTCCCGGGTGGCATTATCCTGGGCGGCAAGTATTATCCGGCACCACGTTTAACATAACGACCTTACAAAATACGCTTAAAATAGGTAAGCAAATAAATAATCGTCGTATAAATAAATAACCATTTTATTTTAATATAAATCGGGCTTTTCGAAAAGGTAATCGAATAATGCTTATAACATCGAAAACGTAATAATTTAATATCGTCCGATTTTATTCGAGGGGGGCTTTAATAATATTAAAATATCGGAATTTCGATCGTATTCGTTTAACGGATCGGATATTACAACGGACGGTATCGGCGATAGTAACATTTTTAAACCTATTTTTAATTAAATTTCGAATTTGGTTATATTAAAAGTTAACAAAATTCGGCGCGATAATCGTATATAATAAATTAACGTTAAAAACGTCGATATAATATCGTAAAAAATAATATAATTTTGTTTATAAGGTAACAAAAAACGGCGGCAGGGAACCGATAATTTTTATACGTTAATTTTATCGCTTTATAATTTAATTATCTAACGTACTGTGAGCAGATACTGTTGACTTTTTGTTGGGAACAAACGGTTTTGTTGGTGGCCCTAGGATTGCAGGAACAAAGCAGGAAGCAACTATATCTAGCTGCCCTCCCCCCCAGTTGCAGATGAGAAAAGTTAGACAAGAATCAAGATCCAAGCCCCACAGATTAGGTGCAACACATCTGCCGACACGTACCACATATATGAGCGCAACACACATATAAGCGCAACACTTTTTTGGCACTTCGCAACAACAAATCCAGACAACTCAACCACAACACATCAAATTGATTCCAATCAATCGTATTATCTTGCGCCGACCGTATCTACAGCTTCTGGATAAGTGCACGCAATATTTAAGCTTGTTGTAGACGCCAAATTGCTATTCCTTCCTGCTAATTCGTATGCGACGGCCAATATTAACATGTTATGACCTAACAGGCTTGGCCTACCCGAAACGGTCGGAGGGCGCAAGAGTTAGCCCCGATCCAGGCCAAGGCGTTACGTAACCGGCTCAAAAGACTTAAAGGGCTTAGCACCTTGAGCCAGACGGCTTAAGGGGCTTAAAGGGCTTAAGGGTTTGAGCCAGTTAAACGGGACGGCTTAAAGGGCTTAAAGGGCTTAAGGGTTTAAGCCGGTTAAACACTTTAAGCCAGGAGTAAGATATATATATTTATTAAATTCCATAGTTAGATAATAACAGCTTGTAATATAACTTCGTTACCTAAAACGCTTTTAATATTACGAAACGTAACTAAGTTACCCTTATTTATTTATTACTTAAACGATACGATATTTCTACCAATATAAACCCGTACGTTTAAATTTAATAATTGGTTAATTAACCTAGCCGTTATACGTTATAAGCTTTTATTTAATAATACCGTTAAACTTTAAGCAATATTTAACATTATTAAAATGTCGATTAATTTTTAAGAAACCCTTATTTAACAGCTTTAGGTTCGTATCCGTAAATTAGAGGGAGAAATTTAACGATTTAACGGTTAGGTAAGAAACGCCTCGTTTACGACCACCATTATTACCAGGATAAAGCCTAAAAAGCCGGAACCCTACGATAGAAAAAGGAACTTACAAACCTTTCTTACCCAAGCACGCGTTTACCTACGCTTCCTAAATATTAACAGCATTCTAAATAAGATACTTATTATAAAAGCATGCCTTATGGGAGACGTAATTAACTGGTTTAAACCTATCATGAAAAATTACTTAAAAAAAGTAGAAGATAACCGGAAGAAATTAATTAACGAGATTTTTTCCGTATACAATAATTTCGAAGATAAAATTCGATCCAATTTCGGCAACTCGGACGAAGAAAAAGTAATAACTTAAAAAATTTTCGACTTGAAATAAAAAAGGCCCGTATTTAAATACGTTATTACTTTTAAAACTTTAGTCGTTAAGGCCGGATGGGGGAATAAGAAAAAAAAGGCCTTAATCGATATGTTTTATAAAAGATTTAAGGACAACGTTAAAAATAAGATAATCCGGATCGAACGACTTATCGCTTTAGACCGGTACGTCGTAAAGGTTATTAAAATTAACAATCGATAATCTGAATAACGTTAAGAATGACGCGGACGATTTACTTTAGGAATAGGCATTCGGAATAACAATAAATCTAAATATTTAGCAAATACTAGTACCCTTAAAAAAATAACATTTCGTATGGAATAAAGCTAGGACTTATGGAGATCGGAAATATTTAATAACGGGATATGTGCCATATTAAGTATTGGAATTATGGCAAAATAAGCTACAAAGCGTTTTAATATAACAAGCTGAAAAAACTTCGATAAAATAAACGCTGGACCCCAATACCTACGAGACAGTTTTAGAGCAATTCCAATAAAAGGATTCTTGCCATAATGTAACGCGAAAAGGGCCTACTAGGACCCTCGTACGTAAAAATATAACGAGCCTAAAGAAAGGCTAAGAAATTGTCGCAAATAGGAGCATAAAAAAATAAGGAATGATAAAAAGCGTTATAGCAATAGTTATAAGGTTATTAGGCTTACGAAAAACCTATTAGTACCAAAGCACCTTCGCGACGGCAACAGAAACAGGCACGACGATAGGAAATCTAAGTAACTAAAAAGTGGTTATAAAACTATTAAGGATGGACGGAAATAATATTACCCGAAGAAGCTAACCGATATGGTAGCCTTTATGTTATCCATTACAAACGACAATAATACCCTATTTATAAAAGGCATAAGGAATATATCGCCAGGCGAATTTTACGTATATGGAAATAAGGTTTTGATTTTAATATATAGCAAAGAAAAGACTTAAAAAATTAGCGGTAATACCGCCACTTATACGAAACCTTTCCGGAAGATATCGATAAATTTGCAGCAGGTTATAGCTAGCCAGAAGGACAGTTTTGTCCGTAAGGAAACCCCTTTTGCTGTTACGATACGTACGACCACTAAACCCAAGAAGAATTAATCCAAAAATTAGTAAAAAAGGCGATATAATAGGTAATTACGGACCTATATTTTCAGCTTACATTTATTACCGATTTTTATAACAGATAGGCAATTAAAAAAAAACTCTAGTAATTTATTAAGGAATTGTGGAGTAATGGTAACAACGTTAGTATAGCCCAATAGAACGCATTCCAAGTAATGGAAAAATAATTCACCAAATGGGATACGGAGATATAACGATAAGTTAAGCAAATATTTTAACTAAAAAGCGAAATACGCCGACAGAAAAGAGATATACAGCAATTTAGAGGTTAAATAGAGTACCTAACGAGGACCCCAAAAAACCAGAGCCACTTATAGGAGAGCCGCAGGTAGGCGAGACCCAAAGGAGTCAGAAAAAGCTCCTAAGAAGGGCTTTAACAACGATAAGAGATAATAACAACCCCATCATTTTGAAGATACGGATTGGGACATACTAGTACACCGCTATAGTAGATAACGGAGCTTTAAAAGGAAATTATATCATATCAGAGATAGTTAACGGATTTAGGTTGCTATAAAGATTTAAGCAAAACCCTTACGTCGCGGAAATAGCCGAAGGTTAACCATTCTTTTACGATAACGGAAAAATCATACGCGAGATTAATTACCTTAGCATTTTTATTTTAAGAAAAACGATAATTATTAATGTCGACATTATTCCGATAAGGAATTACGACATAATTTTAGGAAGAATATGGTTGCGCCAGTATAACCCCTTAATCGATTAAGAAATTAGCCAGGTAAAATTTATTTTACAGCCCAGCGATAAGTACGAAAAAAAACGATAAAAGTTTTAACATTCGATCGAAGATAACGACAAATGCCGGCATAAGAATACAACAAAAACCTTACTACCTAAAGAAATAAAATATAAAAAAGAAAATAGGTACCATAAACGAATACGACGTATTATTACTACCATCAAAATAAAGCTATAGTAATTAAATAACGATTTAAAAAAACCACAGCCCGAAAATTTAAACGATTTGATAAATATATTATCACAATATTATAAATATAAACGTTTATTTCGAAAGAAGCTCGAAACGAAATTACCGGAATATAACGAATAGGACCATGAAATTATCCTTAAGGAAAAAATATTAACTAGGTTTTATTTTATTTACAACCTTAACGAAATAAAGCTATATATATTTAAAAATTACCTAAAAGATCGATTACAAAAAGAATAGATTTGACCTTCAAAGTTACTAACAGGATACTTTATGTTTTTCGTACCCAAAAAGAACGGAAAATTATGACTAGTTATGGATTATCGATACCTTAATAATATCATTATTAAAGATCGAATGCTATTATCCCTAATTAACGAAATAAAACATCGCTTTTATGGAGCCAAATAATTTATTGCTTTTAACCTTAAGGATAGATATAACTTTATCCGGATTAAAAGAGAATACGAGTAGAAAACAGCTTTTAAGACTAAGTACGACCTATACGAATATCTGGTTACCCCTATAGAATTTACTAACGCGTTAGCAACTTTTTAACGTATGGTTAACTATATCCTTAAGGAATATCTTAACATTTTCGTAATATGCTATCTTAACGATATTCTCATTTTTTCGGAGATAAAGAAGTTATACGAAAAACACGTTCATAAAATGTTACAATTGCTACAGAATGTTAATTTATTAGTTAACGCAAAAAAAAGCTAATTTTATATACAAAAAGTCGAATACCTAAATTATATCATCACTTTTAAATATATCAAAATAAACCCCAAAAAAATCGCAACGGTACGAGACTAGGTAACGCCCATTACGGTTAAAAAAGTACAAACCTTCCTTAAATTTGTTAATTATTATCGAAAGTTTATCAGAAATTTTAGCCGGATAGCTATACCCCTAACGAAACTTATCAAAAAAGAAGAAAAGTTTTAATAAACGCCACGATTAAAAAAAACCTTTTAGCAAATTAAGGAAGTTATTACCAGCTAGCCGGTACTAATTATGTACGATCGAAACCGCCCAGTTAAGCTAAAGATTAACGTGTTAAATTATGCTTTAGGCGTAATAATCGATAGCGCGATAATTAAAATAAGTTACGACTTATTGCTTTTTTTTTATATAAGTTATAAAAACCTAAATTACGTTATGCCATCCCCGAT
Organism: Monosporascus sp. GIB2; assembly: GCA_004155935.1. NCBI lineage: Eukaryota > Fungi > Ascomycota > Sordariomycetes > Xylariales > Monosporascus > Monosporascus sp. GIB2. The sequence goes on from QJNV01000056.1 coordinate 120,769, forward strand.
AAAAAGTTTATGGCTATTATTAAAGTATTTCGCAAGTTTAAGCATTTTCTTAAAGGTAATTAATATCAGGTTAAGGTTTATACGGATTATAAAAATCTTACCCGATTTACCACGATTAAAAAATTTACAGCACGATAATTTTGTTATGCAGAAAAACTAGCGAAGTACGATTTTGTTATTATTTACCGAAAGAATTCGAAAAACGGCAAAGCCGACGCCTTTAGTAAACGACCAGACCTTAAAGAAAAACTGGTTAAAATTAATTATATAATTTTCGACAAAATACCAAAAGGATACCTGCGCTTACGATAAATTACGACGATACGGGCAGCACCAGATATGTATTAGAAAATCAAGACGTATAACGATTATTTACTAAAAAAAATAAATAAGATATAGGTCTTAAAGAAGTATTAAAAGGATTTTATACGAAAGATATATAAATATCAGTTATATAAATACCTAGGGATTTACAAAACTTTGAAACGCCTTTAGCGCATTTATTATTTTTTTAAGATGAAAAGTATAGTATAAAAAGTTTTGCGTTAATGCGATATTTGCGTTAAAGCGAAGATACGACGATATAAGCCATACGGAAAGTTATAACCCTTACTAATTACGGAGCGACTATAAGATTTTATTACAATGGATTTTATTATTAAACTTCCTTTGTTAAAAAATCTAACTACGGGCGTGTATTACGATAATATTTTCGTAATCGTTAATCGATTTATAAAGTTTTTTTATTTTTTACCTTATAACGAGGATATAAACGTTAAATAAATGGCGTACATTTTTTTTAGAAATATTTTTAATATATATGGATTATTATACGAGATTATTTCAAATAGAGGTATAACGTTTACCGTTAAATTTTAGCAAAGCCTAATAGTATAAATTGGCTTAAGTTACAAATTATTTAGTACATTTCCATTTTAAATAAACGGGCAGATAAAACGATAAAATTAAACGTTAGAGACGTACTTACGATATTATATAAATTACGAATAAAATAATTGGGTTAAGAAGTTGTTAATAGTTTAAACTTATAATACCAGTTATTATAAAAGCATTAAAACGACCCCGTTTGCAACCAACTTTGGCTTTACCACAGAAGCTTATAAAGAAGCATAGGAAGGAGGCCCGTTAAACGTTAAGACTATCCTTACGATAAAGCAATTTAAATAATTACACTAGGAGATAAAGATAGAACTTGAGTTCGTACGCGGTTAGATAAAGAAGTATTATAATTTAAAACGGTTAGAAGAATTAACTTTTTCGGAGGGGGAAATGGTTTACTTAGTTATTAAAAATATCCAAACAAAACGTTTAAGTTAAAAGCTCGATTTTAAATATATCGGCCCATATAAAATTATTAAAAAAATCTCAAAAAATAATTATTAGTTGGAATTGCTACTTAAAGTTAAACTTTATCCAATTTTTCATATATCCTTATTTAAGTTAGTAGCGGATACGGTTAAGGTGCATATTAAATAAAACGATGTAAAGATAGAGAACGAGTAGGTATATAAGGCGGAAAAGATCTTCGACATTAAGAAGGTTGACGGATTTACCTAATATTTAGTTAAGTAGAAAAATTACCCGGATTTCGAGAATACCTAAAAACCCGCCAAAAATCTTATAAATGCTTAATAACTGTTAAAAGGTTTTTATTAGTAGCGGCAAGCTTATTTTAGTTAGCGGTTGACCAGTTAGTAGTATTAATGTTACCCCAGTCGGCTGGGTTTACGGCTTGCGCGGTAGCGAATACCGCAATTTCCAGCTATTTTTGCTCGTTTTTTAAGCGTTCGAATTTTTTTATCGCTTTCGCGCTTTAAATATCTCGACGGAGCATTTCGATACCCCGGAAACAAAAAAGCCGTTTTTATTTCTGTAAGCGGTTTAATTTGTTTGTAACAGTTCGTAACGTTTTTCGAGCTTGCTTCTTTTCCCGCTTTAGACGATTTTTTTCGTTAGGAAGTTTTTGGTATTCTATTTTTAAAAAATTAAAAATATCGTAAAGGCCTCCGTACTAAATATATCGCGCACATTTTAAAAACTTCCGAGCAACCTTATAATGTATATTTTCCTTTTCGCAACGGAAGTAAAAAGGTATAGTAAAACCTAGACGTTTAATGCGTTTTAAAAGAGCTAAAACGTTAATGCGCTTACGAAAGCGAAATTTTTTAATACGACCCGACATAATAAGTATAAAAAAGGAAAAGTTACTTATTAAAAATAATAAATAACGATTTAATTTTTAGGAATAAAAATTTTAAAAAAAGGGAGATCGTGTTATAATTTAACAGGTTTGGCCCATCCGAAACAGTTGGAAGGCGCAAAAGTTAGCCCCGATCCAGGCCAAGGCGTCACGTAACCGGCTTAAAGGACTTAAAGGGCTTGGCACCTTAAGCCAGACGGCTCAAGGGGCTTAAAGGGCTTAAAGGTTTAAGCCAGTTAAACGGGACGGCTTAAAGGGCTTAAAGGGCTTAAGGGTTTGAGCCGGTTAAGCATTTTAAGCCAGGAGTAGGATATATACATTCGTTAAATTCCATAGTTAAATAACGACAGTTTGCAATATAACTTCGTTACCTAAGATGCCTTTGGTATTACGAGACGTAACTAAGTTACCCTTATTCATCTATTGCTTAGACGATACGATACTCCTGCCAACATAAACCCGTACGTTTAGGTTTAATAGTTGGTTAACTAGCCTAGCCGTCACATAACAGCTATTAACAACGCGTTGCCACGACCACCACCTTTGTTAGCGGTTAAAAAAGTTGTTCATCGTATATAGTAAGTGTTTCTTTTTATTGGGATTCTTTGTTTTAACAATTTTATATACGTAGGATCAAATTATTGCTCCGACAAGTCCTAGAATACCGCGACGCGCCCCTCCGACGGGCCCCCCGACGCACCCTAACAAGCCCTACAGCCTTACCCCGCAGCCTTGCAACGCGTCCGACAACAAAGCCCTACAACCTTCCAATACGACGTATTTTACGAATATCTTCCACGTATTAAAGCCGGACGAAAAACGCTCGCGTATATAGGTTTGGAATTCGGTCGGGAATAGGTATCTAATTGGTTGGCTTTAATTCTTGCGGAATAGGGGTGAGATTGGCCTGGACGCGTTCGGGGTTAGTCGGTTGCATATAGGTTCGCAGGAAGGAATGGTAATATGGCGTCCGCAACAAGCCTTGATATAATGCATGCACTTATCCAGAAGCTGTAGATACGGTCGGCGCAAGATAATACGATTGATTGGAATCAATTTGATGTGTTGTGGTTGAGTTGTCTGGATTTGTTGTTGCGAAGTGCCAAAAAAGTGTTGCGCTCATATGTGTGTTGCGCTTATATGTGTGGTACGTTAACAGAAATAAAAAATTATTTCCTAACTATAATATCCTTTTAGCTTAAAGTTATACGTTATGATATAAAATTAATAATATTATAAGGGCTTTCTATATAAGTAGCGATAAAATAATCTTTAAATAAAGCAAACGATATTATACGGTGTTAATTAGCAAAGTAAGTTTCAAATTAGTAAATTTCAAACTAGGAAATAGCATTATATCTTATCCAAGAATAAAATAACGATTCATTAGAGTTGTTACGGCTGCACATTAGCCATAGCGCCACCAGGGCAAAAGATCGGTAGAATGATCGCAATTGTGGCAATCACTCTTGGTGCAACAGCTGTATATGTACTAGAGCTGTCTACGGTGGACAAGGCCGTGACAAGAGTATTTAGTACGATAAAGGCGTAAAATGGAAGGGCTAAAAATGGCTTATATAGTTTATGCCCCGATTTTATTTTAATATAGTTAAGGAGATACCGATGTTACAAGCTTTTATATTAACCTTATATTATAACGTATAATTTTAAGTTAAAAAGATATTATAATTAAAAAATAATTTTTCATTTCCGTTAAATAATTAAATTATAAGGCGACGGGGCTGGCGTATAAGGACTATCGGTTTCTTATCGCCGTTTTTCGTTATTTTACAAATAAAATTATATTATTTTTTATGATATTATATCGACGTTTTTAATTTTTTAACGTTAATTTATTATATATAATTATAACGTCGAATCTTATTAACCCCTAGCATAACCAAATCCGAAATTTAATTAAAAATAAATTTAAAAATGTTATTATTGCGGATACCGTCCGTTGTAATATCCGATCCGTTAAACGACTATAATTAAAGCTCCGATATTTTAGTATTATTAAAATCTTTCCGAATAAAATCGGACGACGTCGAATTATTACGCCTTTAATATTACAAACGTTACTCGATTACCTTTTCGAAAAACCTAATTTATACCAAAATAAAATAACTATTTATTTATACGATAATCACCTATTTGCTTACCCATTTTAAACGTATTTTATAAGGTCGCTATAACGGACGTAGTACCGGATAGTACTTGCCGCCCAGGATGATACCGCCCGGGCCCTAAGGCAAAAATATAATTTCCACTTTAACCGATAGCTTTTAAAATGTCTTGGCAATTAGATGAAAAGAGGAACAAAGAAATTGGACAATTATTTGGAGTCACATTATGAATTGCCTCATTAAAATCAGGCCCTATTTTGGAGGTTGCGGCTGCGCCTGCGGCGCAGCTGTGGCTAGGTAGCTTTTAGTACCGCGCTAACCTAATTTGCAAAAGACCCACAAAAACAACAAAACCTCCAAAATAGGGCCTGATACCAAGTTGCAATTTTTTCGTCTCGTTTTAGGCAGTCCTATACAAAATTTCAAAAATCTTCCTTTAACACTCGCAAATAAAACGATAAAAACTAACAATATAAAAAGTCAAAAATTACTAACATGTACAGTTTTAAAAACGCTTTCTGACCATATATATAACTTATTAATCCGGGTTAGTTTGGTGGAGATATTAAAAAAATAAGTTAAAATTCTCGATTTCGGCAAACCTCTTATCCGGAACGCCCTCATGGCTGCGATAACGCAACCACTGCGTATATCATTTTGCCATAGGCCGTCCAAGGGTAATTCAATATAGGAGAAGCCCGTCCAGTTATCTATTTACCCGTACGGGTTATGGTTGTTACGTCGTAACCATAAGGGCGTTCCGGACTTGGCTGCCCCCAACCTTCTCATAGCTGCGACGCAACAACCACAAACCGTACGGCCAAAAAAATAACTGGACGGGCTTCTCCCATATTGAATTACCCTTGGAAGGTCAATGGCAGAATGTTGCGACCGGTGGTTATTACGTCGCAGCAAGGAAGGCGTTCCGAACTTGGATAACCCCAATATTCTCATGGCTGCGACATAATAACGACAACCCGTACGGCCAAAAAAATTATTAAACGGGCTTCTCCCATATAAAATATATTAAGGAAGCCCGGTACATAATGATGCGACCGGTAGTTATGCTATCGCAGCCATAAGGGCGTTCCGGACTTGGGCTGCCCCCAACTTTCTCATAGCTGCGACGCAATAACCACAACCCGTATAGATAAAAGCATAACGGGACGGGCTTTCCCCATATTAAATACCTTAGGAAGGTCCCTATCAAAATGATGCGACCGGTAATTCTGCTGTCGTAGCCATAAGGGCGTTCCGGACTTGGGCTGCCCCCAACCTTCTTATGGGCTGCGACGCAACAACCACAACCCGTACGGGCAAAAGCATAACTGGACGGGCTTTTCCCATACTAAATACCTTAAGAAGGTCCCTAGCAAAATGATGCGACCGGTAGTTCTGCTGTCGCAGCCATAAGGGCGTTCCGGACTTAGGCTGCCCCCAACCTTCTCATGGGCTGCGACGCAACAACCACAACCCGTACTGGCAAAAGCATAACGGGACGGGCTTTTCCCATACTGAGTTACCCTTGGATGGCCCATGGCAAAATGATGCACGCGGTATTTGCGCTGTCGCAGCCATGAAAGCGTTGCGGTCGGTTATTTCCCCGAATCCCAACTTCGCCATATTAACCCCGATTTCCATCCAAAAAATTCGAAGAAATTCCTGTACGCGTATTAGCTTATACTTGACATATAACTAAAATGGCGAAATTATTGAACTGAAATTGGGTACAAAATTAAAAGAATTCGATTATTTTGTTAAAAAAATTACCAAACGAAGCCGGTTTTCTGCAACTTGCACTCAGGCCTCGCTGGCTCGTTACGGGGATTAACCAATCAAATAGCCGTATTTTAGTGCCTTGGCGTAGTACATAAAAATACATCAAAAATAGAAACGAGCCAGCAGAGGCCTGAGCTAGCTGAGGTAAATTATGAATAGGGGCTGTACTTATTAGCTCTTATGATGTTGCATATTGCTTTCACTACGATCAGGTACTTCCATTCGCAACAACATCAGCCGCCCTTACCAGTACGATTCTCCATCTCGCCCCTTACTTGAATCTGATGTCTGAATTGAAAAAACGAAGATGAAATTGATTAATCTTTTCAGTTAATTTTTGCTTTTCAATTCGCTTTGTAAGAAAACAATAACCATGCTCAGGAGGGCCAACCACATTGTAATTGAACCAACACTCGAGCCTTTACAATTTATTGATACGATAAGTTCAATTCATGTATGCAACTCTTCCATTCGTACTATATCCACGTACTGACACGCGGGCACGATTCAAGTTTAATGCCTACTTCCTGTTATGATATGTTAGTGCGCTTCAGAAACGGGCAGTGCTTTATACGCACAGCGATTTACCACAGCCAAGACATGTTGCGTTTGTGTCGCCATTCTGCGCTCCGCAGCTCGGGCAAGTCCTCATAATTGTTGTGGGGGGAGTCTTTTAAAACACATAACTTTGTTCTCAAATTGAGCGAGGTGAACAAGAGAACGAAAACTTATAGCACTGTGGTAGGCGGACGATCGTTAATCAGAATATGGTAGATCTTGGAAAGTGTAAGTGGAAACGCTCTAGGATAGTTTGGGACGGAGGTCGGAAAGGAGCCCGCTTTGACCGGGAATTAAATACCTCAATTTCTTTAACCTCGTGAGCATGAGCTGTTACATGCAAGAATGAGGGGTCACCGATCACATTGAGGCTGACTGCATGCACCAAGCGCGCTTACCTCACTCAGACAGCCAACCTTTAGAAGCATGACACGTGGACCCCTGCATTCTTTTTGAGGTTGAGCTTATGCAAAGTCTGCCTCACTTGATTTGGGGAGATCATAAGCGCAGCCTGATCTATGTGTTGACTGTCGAACAGATTCGATGCACTTCTGACGCCAATTAACTGATTGTCATCATACTTTGGACTGTCTATGTTTTTAGTTACGGTCGGCTAGCATTGCGTCAATAACGTCTTAATGTTTCTTCGCATCTGATTCCAACAGCTAGGTACAATCCAGTATTCGAGGATGGAAAATCAGCAAGCCGTTCTAAAAGACAACGGCGACAGGAATGTTAGATGTCATGTTTGTAAACATTGTAAGGCTCCAGTTGAGGCACCAGCCGCTAGGACAAAATTCCCCCTCAGGATTTCGTTCCCACAAAGCATACGCCAAGCACAGACTGCAGCGAGGGACGGGTGTGTCATATTCGAGGAGCTTTTGAATCACTACTCTTCTCGGAGCATGTGGACACTGCTGAAGACGCATATCTGGCGAGGATGTGCATGCTGTTCTAGCAGATTGGAGCGGTGGAAGTACATTTTCAGGAGCCTCAGTTCCACACCATTTCATATGATATTTCTACCGGAGCGACATAATCAGAAACCAGGTTCAACATTCGACTCGTTTGCCTGGTTAGACTGTGGCAACGGTCCAGTTGGAGCCCGCTTCAATGCTTATACGTACCGCGGTATATACACATAAAATCCAATTTCTTCACTCCTATATTAATTTTTTTTTCTTTAGGTGATAATGCTGCATCAATCGTCCCTTCTTTCGACACCCAGGTGGATGCACCTCACACAATAGAAGGTGTCAAAGACTGGCTGCAGTCATGCAAATGCACATCTGCACATAAAACCTTCAAACCAACACGACTCATTGATATTGGATCCAGTGATTCTTCTCAGTACGTCAGAGTCATAAAAGCAGAGGCGGCAGATGCTTCCGCATACGTCTGTCTCTCTTATTGTTGGGGAGGTCCGCTACCAGTGCGTTGTAGTGCGCAGAACATGGGAGCTTCGGCAACTTGGGAGATACCTCTGAGAACTCTGGGGAAAACCTTCACTGACACCATCAATATCACACGGAGACTAGGTTTTCGTTATCTGTGGATTGATAGTCTTTGCATCTTACAGGACAATCCCTCTGACATGGAAATGGAAATATCTCGAATGCCGTATATTTATCAGAACGCCGGATTGACCATAAGCGCATCTTCAGCTGACAACTACTCAGCCGGGTTCTTGAACGCTCGACCAGATTACAGCGAGAATAAGCTTCAATTGCGCATGCTCCATGGTCAGAAGGGCACAATATATCTGGATCGCGTGTTTTGGCTTTATCCCCCAGTGAAGGAACCGCTGGGCACTCGTGCATGGGCTTTGCAAGAGCGCATGCTTTCGCCTCGTTTGCTTGAATATGGCTGGAGAACTACACGATGGACGTGTTCATGTACTGAAAAGTACAGTGGATTCACAGAAACCCCCGTCTACGGTACCACTCGGGACCCTGGGTTCCCTGATCCGCTTTTCAACTTATACGGCTTCCTAAATCCACTTGGTATCCGGAAAGTTCCTGCATCTCGAAGTGAGCTTTTTGACTGCTGGGTAAGCATAGTATGGAGATACTCCTCTATGGCTTTGACATTTCCGGACGATAGACTCGCCGCAATCAGTGGTGTGGCCGCCGTGATACAAGAAAAAACAGGTGTTAAGTATCTCGCTGGGCTGTGGGATTACGAAAGACTTCCCTCTTTATTACAGTGGCGGGTGCGCAAGCTTCTACCCGATCTCTCAGAACGACCTAGTCGAAACCGGGCTCCTTCATGGTCATGGACTGCCATTGACGACTCCATAGAAGTTCTGCAAAGTCCTATTGTCGTTGACGGATTCGAAATGCTGTCATCAGAGCAATCTGGCGTATTCGGAACGTCTAGTACAGCAACCATTACTGTCAGAGGCCCGGTGAAAGCTGGAACTTGGTGGTGTGAGAACTGGACGCTCGAGGTCAAGTCATTGAGGGATTTGTTAACTTTCACCAGACCAGATATTAATCTCACCATTTGGCCAGACTGTATGGATGAGATATTTGCTATTGACCTGGGCCACATCACTATCGTCTCTCAAGAATTGACGTTCCTCTGTATCGGAAGAGCGTTTAGACAACAAGAAATGATTCGCGGCCTGGTATTGAGGGCAATAAATGCAACAGACTATCAGAGATTAGGGTTCTTCGAGGTACATGAGAGTGAAACCAGTCCAGTCAACACTTGGACAGTCAATACCATGCGTATTGTTTAGTTCAGACCGCGGAGCTGGGGCATATCGATATTGTCGACATTGTAGCAATATATGTACACACGTTTGCTGTGTTCCGACAAATACTTCCATGAAATTGAGCGTTGCCTATTTCAGCGCACATTATTCATCCTCTAAATACTGACCTGAAAATACAGGCCGAGTGTAGCGAGCCATCATCGATGCATCCTGCCGTCCTCTCATGCAGATTAGTCCGTGGGCGTGATCCCGTCATTCACCCACCTCATCCTCGAGTGTGTATAAAGCGGGATTGGGAAAGTTCTAGTTCTACAATCAATCCTTGCCTCCCTTACGAGTAGTCGGACGTGGCTGCTGCATCCTGGAAATTCGTCATGCATATTACAGGATGGAAGGCTATGCTTGAAGATCGTGTCAGTCTCTGACTTATAGGATTGAACCGCATATAAGAACCAAGAATGGGAGCAATGCAGAACAGGGAGGGAAATATAGCGCCTAGGCGCTTACACTGGTCCGCCTCACACTAGCTAAAGGTCCATGCGAAAAGAGGCTGGATCTATATACATTGATCCATTAGACCGTTTGGCGGCCCATCGGTGGTAGACACCGCTGCTAGCTTTATGCGATCTGCGTGGAGCTACATCTGAGTTACAAATCTCGCGAACGCTACGTTTAATCTGCTTCGCTTTTATGATTAATCTCCTGGCTATATTTTGTCCAACTTGCTACTTCATACAGGATCCTTTTTGGGGTGCTGCTCCGTTAAGATTTTACAATGAGTGATGCTAAACGTACCTTAGTTTTTCAAAGCTTGGCATACCTTAGTTTGTCAATACAGCTGTTAACGACCCGGCAACCCCCTAACGGCCCGATATATATGATTAGAAATCCAACGCTTCAAAGGAAAATTAAGCTATAGCAACGCATTCTGCCCTTTGCAATCGCAACGCAACTAACACCCTTTAAACAATATAACGTTTTTCAACAACAACGCCTCTGCTTCCTCCAATTTTCGAATCCACAATGGTCGAGACCGATCCCGAACGTATAATCGTTTCCTCGAGTTCCGAATCGTCCGATTCGGCGGAAAATAGCCGAGTGACAGCGCACCGTTCATAAGAGCGCGATCCCGTAACCACATCAACGAGTTCCACCATACCCAACCCCCCCAACCGTCACCTAAGCCTGTGGAAAAAGGCTAAGGATCTCGAGTTAGCCTTTGACGTTTTCGCGAAAGCTTACAGGTTTAATATCATACGCTTCCGTAGTTATAACGTACGGAAAGATAAGAAGGGGGACGGACTGCTTACCCGTATTGACCTTGCCTGCGATCGTTACGCTGCACAAGCATTTGAAGGATAGGACCTGCGCAAAACGAGGAAGGTAAAGGAATGCCCTTAGCGCGCTAAATTAATACGATCGCGAGCTTCAAATTGGGAATGGTGGTTCGAGGTATATACAGACTCTAATTAGGAACCCCTTTAACATAACCACGACCCAACGCCGCGTTGCGAGACGCATTCGAAACACCGTCATCTCGGGGAGGAAAGTTACCGTATGGTTGAAGCTTCGGTCGTTAATAACATGTTACGCCCTTAAAAGCTTCGGCGGCGAATCAGGAAGGTTACTAATGGCAGGGAAAGGCCGTCCCGGAAGGATATTAACAACATCCGCCATAAGATAGAAAAAAAGCTTCGCGAAAGCTTTACCGTTACGCAAGCTTTTATCAAACGGCTTAAAAAAAGGCGTTTTATTACGAGATACGTTAAGAGAAGGACGACCTTATTACTAATCGCCCTATCGCTATCTTTTGGATTATGCCTTTGTCATGGGCAAAAAAATGGGCTCCAATCAGACACCCGTGGTGGGCTCCACCAGGGTCTATAAAAGGGCTTCGATCGGCTCTAGGGGCTTAGGAAGAGCTTTCCCTCCTTAGAGTCAGAGTAAGAGTCAGAGCTGTCAATATAGCCTCAATTTCTTCTATGACAGCCTTATTATGTAAAGATGTGGAAACGGTATCCCGAGGTCTTCAGCGTTAATAACACATACAAAACAAACAGGTTCAATATGCCGTTTTTTAATTGCACAAGCCAAACCTCCACTGGGTTAGTCTTTAACCGCGCTTTTGCTCTTATATCAGACGAACGCTTCGAGTTTTGCGAATGGGTAATGGGTTAATTAAAGCACTTGCAACGGATGATTCAGGTGCCACCACTTACAGTAACTATCACCGACTTCGACAAAAAGATGCGCCGTGCGGTCACTAAAGCGTTCCCAATTACGAAGCTACAGATCTGCATCTTCCATATCAACAAGAACGTAATTGCTAACGTTGGCCGCAAGTGGGTGTCCCAGCCTGAAAACCTTAATGATAATGATAATAACGCGAGCGACGTTGACGGCAACGATTATCCCTTTAACCGCGAGGACGCCTTTTTCCTGAAGGAACTTAACTCGTATATATACTGCCAAAGCTCGCCGGATGTAGTCCTCCCTGAAGCTAATCGCGTACCCTTTACGAAGGAAGTGTTGCTTAGGATATGGCAGGATCTGATGTATTGCGGTACTGAAGATCTTTTCGACGCCGTATGGAAGCCGATTTAAAATAAATTCGTTTTTAATCAGCCACTTGCAATGGATTATCTTAAGTTAATATGGATACAATATCGCGAGGAATAGGCCTGTTACTTTACTAACAGAAACCTTAATTTCGGTATAAGGATTACTTTCCCAATAGAAACTAACCACAAAGCCCTAAAGGGCTATATGTTAAATGGGAAAGCAGACCTTATAAAGCTCCAGACCAGCCTAGAATAACTTCTTAAAGATTAGGAAAAAGATTACGAGATACAGATGTTCGATAAGCGCGTTAAAGTCAGGCTTGATTAGATTGGGAAATAATAATTAAGTAACGTTCCAACATAGGTTTCTATAAAGTGCTTAAAGTGGCTAAATAACATTTACCGAGCTGCTTTTAAGGCTATCCCGACAAAGTTAAATACGGAACCTTCGAAGCTTGGTACTTGTTATTATAACTTCGATAAAGTAACGGCGCGGCTAGGGTTGATTTGTTAGTACGAAATTTATAAAAAAAATCAATATTACGAAGGAACACCCGAAAGCTAAAGCGCTTTCCCCGAAGGATATTTACGAATTTTGGTATCATGAAAAAAACCTAATGGAAGTAAGCCCGTTTCTCGCGATACAAGACCCCCATCCTGTAAAGACAAAAGGCAGGCCTGCTATAGGTACCGCCGTTACGGTTAATCAAGCCCTTCAACGCCGGACGGCTTCGCAGCCTGCCGGTGGCCGTGCTCAGAAGCGTGGCGGCGGTCTGGCTCCTTCGCAACGCCGCAACAGGTCTCAATGGGAAGGTGTTAAAGCTGAAGAAAGATCACGAAAGCGGCAGCCCAAGCGCCAGCGCACTACCAACATGGCAGGTCGAGCGAAGGATACGGCAACACCGAGGTCACGATCGCGAGCTACGGCGGCAGCTACAGCGGCAGCTACAGCGGCAGTTACGGCAGCAGCTACAGCGTTATCACCTGCTGCAGACTGTATCGTGGTGGCGCCTGAGCCCGAAGGGCGTACAGAGCTTCGAATTCGGGCTAGGGAGCGCCCTAGGCTGTTGATCGCAAGGGAAACGAAGGGCCATAAGTAGGCTATTCGATATACAGTTACGTCCCCGAGGTTATATCTCTTTCACCATGAAGGGAGGTCTCGGAAAGGCCCTGTTTTTACAGCAAAACCCCAGGGATATTGGGTTACAGCTTGATAATAAAGGAGAAGCTTCCTCGGGGTCACAACGGCGGTGCAAACTGAAAATCTAACTTCGCACTTGAAATATGTATCAATATATGATGATTTATATATCAATCAATTGCCCTAAATAAGGCGAAACTGAATATCCTACTCCCATTATCAGGAAACGTGGTGTTGTTAAGATATTCGTGTATATATTCGTATATATGTTGTTGTATGTACCTTAGTTTTTCAGGATGTGCTAGTTGCGAATATTAACCCCTATTGTTTCGCAGGAATGCTTCCACCCTTTTAGCGCTATAGCTTCACTTATACATAACTTAACCGAAAAAAATTGAAAAAATAAAGTAACTTCAGAATATGGATTGACGGGCCTTAGAAGTACTAAAATACAAGTCCTATCTTTATAAACTAAAGTAGTTGTTAAGTTAATATAGAGAATATAAGAGCTGTTAAGAGGTGGCGGGGCATAATAACGGAGCGTTGCCAATTGTCAGGAAAAACTAAGGTATGCCAAGCTTAGAAAAACTAAGGTACGTTTAGCATCACTCATTACAAAATGGACAAGTCGTTAACCCCGTCGTATCGTAATAGTTAGGCGCAGTTATTAATATATTTAGTCATAATTTAAACCTAAACGTTTTTACGTAGCTGTATGCCTTATTAAGCGATCTTCCCTTTTGAAAGGTTTACGTAATGCATAATCCGGATGGTCGTATTTAAAGTTACCGTTGGTAACTCGAGTAATATTTAAAAGACCGTGGTTATTTAAAGCATTACCGTTATATAAAGTCTAGCCAGCTTGCTACGTTATTTTATTCGTATTAACCGTCTACTGGCTGCTTTCGCCAAAATTAGTTAAAGTTATCTAATTCTTTAAAACGGTTTGATTTTTTATCTGGAGTGTTTAAGTATCGGGGAATTCGTTAGTTATGATACCGCACCTTTTAACGGCTATATTTATAATAATAATTAGTTAAATAAAAGTTAGATTTTACGCTGCCCTTTTATTATTTATGTTATTATATTAATAAGCCTTAGTACATTCTGTAAAGTCAAAAATTAGTACGAAGCTGTATTTAATTAAGGGGGTATGCGGCTGAAACCTTGCGTACGGTGTCCGTATAAAGTTGTAGTGCATTGGTGCGGTATTGAAAAGCTCGTTATTTACGGGGGTTAAAAAGAATCCCGACTAAATCCAGAAATAATCGTCCTAATTGGCCTCCATAAGTTACGGTTAGAATAAAGGGCGGTTGTTAAACTAATTGTAGTGGTTAATATGACCAGATATTCGCAATAAAATTTACTATATCCAGAAATATGGCATCCGGTATCGTACGTACGTTCCCCGCGTTGTATTTATATTGAAAAAGATTTAACGTAATAGATATTAACCAAAGAAACGTTATCCATTATAGCTTTTCGTTAACAATAGGCAGGTCCCTTACAAAGCAGTTATTTTTTCTTGCCGCTCTTAAATCGAAAGCCGATAAATCGGTTTATAAGAGGTTATCGAGATTATTTATAATATATTGGTTTATTAAACCAGATTGCCGAGACGGTATGGTCTAGTAACTGCCGCGATATGTCCGATTAAGTAGACGCAGGTACCAAAAATCTATTTATTTAAATGGACCCGGGAAAACAACAACCCCCGGATTGGCGCTTTTTACTTCGCTTGGTTATAAAAGAACCGGTGTAACGTCGGAACAGTGCTACAAATGACCTAACCCGGCATATCCGATTTGTTACGAAGTTTTTCGGAGCTAACGTTCCGTTATTAAGTCGTGGGTATCCCGGGATAAAGGAATATTCGAAGGTAAAATTCGCAATATTTCGTTAAAAATTTATAAGATTAATATAAGTCCATATAAAGTTATGGAGTTATACGTCTTCCGGGTTCGGGAAAATCGGTATATAAGGGGAGCGATAAATAGCTACTACTAGAAGCGATCTTCTAATGTTAGTATCTATATAGATGAAGTAACAATCATACTTTTTATCCATTAAAGATACCGTCTGAATTGAGAGGGTCGGGTAAGTTTATGTGCTTAAATTTACGGGATAAGTTATTCTTAAATAAGCTATCACTGCCATGTTTATAAAGTAAGGAGAAAACTAATTTTTAGAGTTGCCTAAATGGTTTACTTTTGCCCGCCGAATTTTAGCCGAATTTTACGTACAGATATTAAGGCTCGAAAAATGGCAGCGAAATAGGCTAGTATTAATATATTATGCACTACGTAAAGACGCCAAAAGGAGGTAATTTAATATATTTGGTTTTAATTTGATTTATACCACCGCGCCTATTAATTTACTTATATTGTAATTACTTTCTCCAATATGGGGTAATTTGAAGTTGCGACTTTTAACTACCATATTATGGTGTTCGGGGTAATTTTAAACACATTATTAGGTATATAGTCTAGCAG
This sequence comes from Monosporascus sp. GIB2, assembly GCA_004155935.1. Classification (NCBI taxonomy): domain Eukaryota; kingdom Fungi; phylum Ascomycota; class Sordariomycetes; order Xylariales; genus Monosporascus; species Monosporascus sp. GIB2. Next base: position 136,366 of record QJNV01000056.1, read on the forward strand.
ACCCACTGGTACTAAACCGCCCTTAGATTAATATATTGTATTTCTTTTAAAATACTTATTACTAACTTATGTAAATATTACACTTAATTTGGGTGGTGCGGTTACTAGCGCGGCACATTGTTACCTAAGAGTGTGTTAAATATTTTGCTCGATGTTATAGTATACGTAAAAGATCTCGTCGGTTGAGATTGCGGCTATACCAATTTTTGTTACTTTTCGGGAACATATAAATTAACGTAGTTACATTTAATTAAGAAATAACAGTTTCGTTAACAAATCGCGGCATAACGTAACGCTATCAAATTGTCGCTAACTTTATAGCGATTTTTTTTAATTCGTTACAATGATTTAATCAGCTTTTCTAAAGGAAGCTACCTTTCCTTTTACCTGTTTTCTATTATAATACAGGTACTAATACCGGTTATTGCTACAAATTACAACACCACACTTCAAGTTACGAAGCCTTGTATATAGAGCTAGTTTCCGTTTTATAGCAATATTATTAACGTTAACACTTAAAGTACTTTTGTATTTTCGTTTCTATAAAGTAACGTAGCTTATTGCGTCTTTAATAAGCTTAAAGTAGGTTTAGCTTCCGTTTTAGGCCGAGGATCATTATAAAATTATTAGTACTAACGTTTTATCGCCTTTAAAAGGGTAGCGTAAAGGGACCCGAACTTACGCGGACTTAGAGTCGTTAAACCTTGAACCATTTCAAAGTAAGGGGGATGTAAATTTTAATATTAAGTAGCCTGGCGGGATTAAGCCCTTTGTATAATAATTCCCCACTTTCCGGCCTTGTTATTTAATAAAAGGCGACAACGCGTAAGCCGCCCATTTTTATTATATAACTATAGCTAAGATTTGGGGAAAATGCTGTAGCTTAGGTACCCGCTTACCAGTTGGAAAACGACCTATCAAACTAAGAAGACTTTAAAAATTAAGCTTAATAGCAACTTGCTATCTCTTTATGTTCGTGCTGGACGTTTCTATTCAAATTTTCGACAATCTTCCTTAATAACTTGTAAAAAAAAACGAAATTTAAATTATATAAATGAATTGTATATATTATAAGTAGTTCAATAATAAAACACGTAGTGCGATGTAAAAATTAAGTCGAAACTTACTTTTTTAAATATAAAACTAAACGAAAGTAATCTGGTATTTATAGCCGTAAACGTATTTACTTATGTAAAATACGTTAAATTTTTAACAAAGCGAATTATATTATTGAAGGAGCTCGTTTTTGAACAGTTTCTAATAACGGATCTAGACTTAATTATAACGTTATAAACTAAATATAATACGATAAGTTTTTTATTTTTTTTTAAAAAAATGGAAAAGAGTATATTTTATTTTATCTTGTTTACTTAAAATGTAAATTATTCGTATAATTAAGTATTTCTTATTTGTTAAAAGGTTATGTAGGCATCGTTAAGGTGACTCACTCTTTTGCTATAAGTAACTACATAGTTCTTTTAAGTTTTAAATAAAAAAATAGTTAAAATAATTTATATTTTATATAGTTATACGTATCTTATACTTAGTTAGTAAATCTTTGCTATTACACTTACGTTATTTTTATCAATTATCTCGATATGTATTATAGATCTCATAGAATCTTTAAACCTTAATATTTAAAATTATTTATTGATTTATAACTTAAATTAATTTTTAAATTTATTAAAATATCCTGTCCCCATTAAGTTTCTTTTTAGTTAGTTATATTTTTATAATATCAACGTTAAAACTTTTTTAATAAGATTTAAGCATGTAAATCTAGTAGTGGCTTTTAAAAACGGAGGGTTTTTTTATAGTTACATTTCGTACCTTATCGTCCTTGTTACGTATACCTGAAAAATGTTTTTAAGCATCGTAAAAAATTCTTAAGGAAATACGAGCCGGCGGAGATCTAAGTTTGCAGAGGTAATAATAAACTTTATATTTTTTTCTAAAGGCCGGTATGGGTGGCTAATCCGTGTATCTGTTACTAGGGATAAGGTCGTTATCATATTGTATACCTTTAATTTGCAGGTATTTAAAAAAGATAACTTAATTAAAATAACCTCATTTTTGGCCTTTTTAAAATTATTATAAAGTTATTTTGAAAAAATAATAAATTTTATTAATAATCCGAGCGCTTTATAAAATACGTTTAAGCTAAACTATTAGTAGCAGAAAACAAATTAACGGCTATTAGAACTTTTACGCGCGGTGTTTTAACTTGTAATGGAACTTATCAATTTGTCAGAAGATTAGTAAGACGCAAAATTAAACGTATGTAAATTACATTTTTAAATTAAGAAAAACGTCTTAATTTTCCCTTTTAAGTATATGCCGCTCGGGGAAGATATTAATTATAATTGATGGGCCGCGGGTTAGATTATTACGGTTTTACGTAAAAAGCTGTTTAAATGCCGTATTGCGCTAGTAAATGCTCGAGCTCAATGCTACCGTTTGTTTGGTGAAAATAATGCTATAAAACAGTTATGTAATGCCAAGTCCGATAGCTTAGTTTAAGTTTAGGAGGAGTATGATAGGCTAAATAAGAGGCTGAACGAGGCATTAAAGAAGGAAGAATTTAAAAACCAAGCCATGTTTAAACTTTTAAGGCAGAAAACGAACGAACTTGATGCTAAAATCTCCCATCGGGGTTTATTAAAGGCTTTTGTAGCCGAATACGAGAAATGCCTGGCGGATTAAAGGCGGGTTATTTAATAGTATGTCAAGAACCACGAATGGCAAGCCGTCTTAATCCGACGCCTTCAGGAACAGTTAAAGCAAAAATAGAATATAAAGGAAAAGCCGTAAGAGAAAACCGGAGGGTTAGAAGTAAGCCTATTAAAAGGCGTTTATACTCTTATCGAAAATGATACTTCCTTATCGAAACAGGCGAAAAGGCGGAAAACAAGGCGTTAAAAATTGTAACGGCTGAAGTAGTAAACTATGTACTAAACTAATTGTACGGTTTATATTAAAAGTCGTATCGTAAAAAGTTAAAGTAGTAAAAGTAACTATTAGTTATATTTCCTAATAGCGAAAAAAATTACGTGTTAAGGGTTATGTGTTTACCGTTAAAATGAATTACCCTTTAGCTATAAGTAGCTATATATTTCCCCTAAGTTTTAGACGGAAAAGAACTAAAGCAATTTATATTTTATATAGTTATACGTAGCTTATAATTAGTTACCAGTAATTAGTGAATTATTGCTATTATTTTTACGTTATTCTTCTTAACTATTTTGACATACCTTATAAGTCCTATATAACCTTTAACATTACGTAATAAATAAATTAATAAACGCATATAGTTAGAATTAGTTTCTTTAAATCTTTAGGTATTAGGTTATAATAAGGATAGTGTTATTTATTTTAAATTCTTTAAAGATTTTTGTTAATTAATTATTATAAGGCTTTTTATTATCGTTTTAATCCGGATTTTAGTAATTTTAACTAGTATTCGCCCTTTTAAAAAGGAAATAATAAGATATTAAAATATATAAGAGTAATAACATAAGGTGTATAGGTTTTTCTAAATTTTTATTATTATTACATAAAATTTATAAACTTTGATAACTTTAACGATATTACTTTAATATATTGGGAAGTTATAATGTTAACAAATTTATTATTTAGTTAGTAATAAATTATTTCCTGATTTTAAAAATAGTAACAATATATTAAAAAATATAAGCGGTTGTGGAGTCGTTTATTATTTCGAGTAAATGTGGATTTAGGTTTGTCGAAAAAGAGCTTTTAGATTTTTAAATAGCAAACCAAAGTTTTAAAAGGCAGATCGAACGTGCTTTAAGTGGTGCTAAAACCCAGTGTCCGAGCTATTTAAAACTTCGGCTTTTACCGTGTTAGCGATAATTGAAATAGTTATGTTACGACGTTGAATGTCTCTTGGTTTAGGTAAAGTATTTTATTATTGCATAAGAGAAAAGAAAAAAGAAAACAATTTAAAAGATACGAAATGCCTTCGTATATATAGTGTTACGTTATTTAAAAGGATCCTTACTGCTAATATTATAATAATAACCTTATTTTCTTTAAAGTAATTATATTTACCTGTTACAAAAAAGATTTAGTCCCGGGTTCGAATTTTAAACGTATCGTGGGATGTTAGGTTTTGTATAGCCTTATAAAGTTAATAGAGCGGCAAACTAACCTCGTCGAGATAGGGTTAACGTAATAACATAACGCCGTATTTAATAGGGGTGGAAGGTATAATATTAATTCTTATATAGCAATGATAATATTGTAATACGGAATTAATCTATTTGATAAAATTTGGCCTTAATATTTTTTTACCGTTTTCGTAATATAAATATTAAATTTGTTATAAACTTTTATTTTCACAAAAATATTATATGATTATTATTATTTAATCTCCGTTTGTTTTTTTATATTATTATTTTTCGTAATTCTTTTAATAGTTTTATGGATTACTTATTATTTCCTTTTATTTTTATCGCGAGTTCTTTTTGCCCGTGTATTATTTACATTATGATTATAAAGGTTAAATCGATGAATATAATTTATCTTCGTAATTTTACTTTTAATTTTAATTTTAATATTATTAACTTATTATAATTCCCTTATTATTTCGCTTTTAAGGCGATTAATAAATATACGTTATATTAAATGCCATAAAATTTATTAACTAATAGTTAAGAATTATATTGAATTAAGGTTATATTATTACGATATTATTATAATATTAACTTTAAAGCTTAGAATTAGCGAAAGTTTTAAGGTAAATTCTTTAATTTAAAAATTTTCCTTAAGGAAGTGCTTTAATATTTTTACATTAATCATACTAATAACGGCGAACTTACTACGACGACAATAACAAAATATATAAATACTTTAATGATTTTTATAGAGAATTTTATATTGTCGTATTGCGTTTTTAAACCTTTTTTAAAACGTTCGAAAGATTTATCGTATCGCGTACGATATAATAGGCGCGAAAAGTTTTTATAATTTTTGCTTAACGTACTATATAAGTAAGTTAATTATATAAGTTAGTGAGTGAATTTTTAAACTTTTATTATAAAAAACTTAAAATAATTAATTATATTATATTATATTAAATTATATTAACCGCATTTTTGTCGTTATTTCTTATAAGTACGTGTATTATGACCGGGCTTGCCGTAACTGTTATATTTTCATTTTTTCGTTTAAAATCTTTTATGATAACTTTTTTTAGCCATTATTAGTTGCGATTATTTATTACTGAAATGGGCCGGAGTGTTATGACCAAATTCGGATTTGGCTAATTAATTAGCCCGAGTCGCTCATATATAATAAGGCGCTTTTTTCATTGCGGGTTTAACCCTTAAGGTTAGCACCACTTATACTTTAAACACCAAGTTTAACACTTATATTTTTAAATTTCTTTATAAATAAAGTTCCGTTTTAATCGATTTGGTAATAATTTAAACGTTTTCTTATAGAAAAAAATAGCCAAATTAATAAGTATATATGAAAGTATAGTTAGTATAAATCAAAATAGAATTTTCAATTCGAAAAGAAAAAGATTAGGATTAAAAGATATAAATCTTATTTTTACCAATCCGGATTTAATATTATTAATTATTGTGGTAATTCTAAATAGGTTGTAAAATCGGGGGATAAAATTTCCTTTAACGATATAAGGTGCATAATGTTAAATGAGAATTTTAATATATAATAAATAAATGCATTTTAATATAGACAAATAAAACAAGGCAAAAAGTTAAAACCGAGGAGTGAAATAGGCAAATATATAGAATATCATAATATCGTTAGTTTCATGAGAATTTGGAAATTCGATCGAATAGTAATTTTCGTATTTTTAATACGTATTCGAATATATTTTTCGAAAAACTTAACATAGTGCAACTATAACATTTTTATTATTTAACCGAGTAAAAGTAAATTATTAGCGAATTAGCGCAAAGAAATAATTGCTTCTGATAGAAATATAAATAAAAACAAGGCTTATAATTAAAAATGAATAATTTACACTATTATAAATTATTTCTAACTTTTAATTAAGCTTATTTAAATTTCCGTTCCTTAATATTAATAATAACTATAGCGGTTATTATAAAAAACCTTATTAAAAACCGGTTTCGTTAAAATTGTCACTATCGTTTTTCCAATACTATATTTTACGATTATAACCCGTATAAGCTTAAATTATGTAAGAAATATTTTAAATCTTCATATAAAATCTTTTAAAACTTATTTTTCGGTATAAATATAAGTTAAATATTTATTACCATTTAATACAATTAAATATTTAATTAATTTTAACAAATTTCGTAACGGGAAATAAGTTGCAGTTTCGCTATATTTTTAATATTAAATTAGGTTTGGTGTTAGGAAGCTAGGCTATAAGGTGCTAGCCAGAAAGGTGCTCGACGATACGTGTCGTCGAAGGTTCTATCATCTCCAAGTGGGTTGGCGGTGGTCTATAAAATGCTAACCTAACAATCTTTATATGTAGCTTTTCAGACTACATGGTAACGCCCGACCTTTAAATTTGTAAATGTTTCCTATCTGATTTTAGTATATTAGAAATAAAGTGAATTTGGTACTTAGTTAACTTTTGCGATATATATCGGGTTTAAGTAAATATATAAGTTTAATAAACTGTAAAAAAAATGTAAAATATGTTTAATTTAAAAGATAAATTATTAAAAAGTTTTATACGAAAGTTTAAAGATATTTTATAAGTATTTTAAGTTTATTTAAGTTATAATTATATAATACTGTATTACAAAAAAGGGCGATTTATAATTTCGATAAAATTAATTTTTTAATTTGGTTTATTATAATAACCGTTAGTATTGATGTTAAAATACGTAAAATATTTAAACAAATTCAATATAAAATAGGAATATTTATAATGATATTGTTACGACCTGATAGGAGGGAGGTCTCGGAAACGGTCCCTGTGGACTGAAACAGGACCTAAGTGGGTCGAGTTATGTAACTAATGCTTAGCGGTGGTTTATTGAGCACTGCTGATACCAACTAAGCACGACTGATCACTGTTTAACGGAGATTAACGAAGCAGAGACAAGCCAATAGTAAAAGGATAAGATATATACGCTTATTCGATTGTATAGTTAAATAAAGACAGTTTATAATATAACTTCGTTACCTAAGGTATCTTTGGTATTACGAAACGTATTTAAGTTAACATTATTCTATTACTTAAACGATACGATACTCCTGCCAACATAAACCCGTACTTTTAGATTTAATAGTTAGTTAACTAGCCTAGCCGTCTCAGATAAAAGTTATTAATATTTACATTAGGCCTTATTTGTATTTATTATTTTTGTTTGAAAACCTTATATTCGTCGCCAATTTACTAATAACTTAATTTTACTCGATTAAATAATTGTTATAAGCGAAAAGAATAAAACGATTAATAAATTAAGTTTTCAATAAGTTAAATATTTAGATATATATATTTAAACGCGTATTAAAAGTTCGAAACTTTTTTAGGTTTCTAACGGTGATGAAAGTTATTATTCGATCTAATTCTAAAATCTTCACAATATTAACGACACTATTATATTTAATATATTTACTTATTTTCTTTATTATTTTTAGCCTTTCGACGTATTATGTTTTTCTATGTTAAAACGTATTTATTTGTTATATATCGAGGGTTTTATACGATGTTACGTTACTTATATTCTTAAGAGAAGATTTATCCCTAGTTTTTACGATATATTTAAAGTTATTATAATATCCGATAATATTAAATATGGATTTACGAAAATTCGTTTCATTTTATTCGACTCTAATAACGTTTTTTCCGAACAAGAAATTTCCTTAATTATATTTACGCTAACAGTTTCCCCGTTAACCTCCGCCGATTCCATTTCCTCGCCTGCCAAAACTTTTAACAATATCTGTAATATAATAAAATAAGAATAGTGCTTAAAAAAGAAAATTAAAATTTATTAAGTTATCTTATTAACAAGAAGATATAAATCGGTTAATCTTACTATAAAAGTTATATATTTATATTATACAAAAAACATTTGTTTTCTACGAAAAATCGATAAATTATGTAAAACAAATCAGATTTTAAATAAACGTCGAAGGATTATTAATAAATCTTCCTAAAAAGAAAGAATATTTATTATATCTAAAAATAAACCTTTTTTGCTCAAAAAAAGAGTGGTAAAAAATAGAGCCAATAACGGTTAAAAGTAATTATCGCAAAAGACAAAAAAGGAAAAAAGAAAATAGGGCGTTTGAGGTAAGCCCGGACATAATGCTCAAACGTATAATAAAGTTGTAAAATACGTTTAGCGAAAGAGAAAAGAAAAATAGCCAAATAATTTAAATTAATACTATACGTTAATTTTAAATTATAGAAAGTTTTTATTACGAAAGTTTAAAAACTATTTAAACTACTTATGCCTTTATATTACTTATATATAACGTCGTATAAATATGGAGAAATAATGTTAATATATTACGAGAAGGTACAATTTACTTTAATAATTGTTTTAAACCAGTTAAACGTTCTCTGAATTAAATTCTTAACTTTTTATTATTATGTTCTGGTTAGTTACCTTTAATGATAGTAAATTTAGTGTTTTAAATGCTACTTCTATTTTAATATCTGTTACGCTTTAAGAATACATTACTGGAAAGGAAATTACTAGCTTTAGAACTACGAATTAAGTTTTTTTAAAATAATAAAAATGGGTTAAAAATTTTTTAGCTGTTCGTTAAACTTGAGGAATTTCTTTACCGGTGTAAAATATATAAGTTATCTCTTAATAATGCCCAAATAAGGAAATCTTTGGGGAAAGTATAGTAAAATAACGAGGTATTATAACGAACCTGTCATACATCCACCTAGAGATGTGAGCAATATCCGAAATAGGGTCTTAATTTGCAGGTAAGAATAGGGCGAGGAATAATTTAATATTCGTTAAAAAGACTTTAGGTACTTTTCCCTTAGTCGGAGAACGATGTAATTGCCTTTGGTTAAAAGCTTAAATTGATAGCTAATGAACGAAACTAAGTAGGTACTATTTATATAAAAAACCGAATCATTATATATCCCAATTCCGAAAAGCGAATGTGTTACGGATTTGCTGGATTTATATGATTTACGTGATTTAATACCAGATCACTTAGATCATTTAGATCAAATAGATCACATCTAAGGCCAAGCCCTTTTATCCGAGGTTTAGCTGCGGCAGGCCCACGTTAGGCCTTAAAGGTTAGTTCCTTTATGATAGGAACCCCTATTTCTGTAACATTATTTCCCCTTTTTAAAGATCTTTATCCCAAAGATAAAAACAATAAATAGCTATTTCGTTTGCCGAAGGAAGCCCTCTTTGGTAACCTTTAGTTGATTTCAAAATGACAGGCTGTATTCGAAAAGAAAAAAGAAAATTTCGTTTGAATTAACGTAATTCCCGTGATATTTGCGCTGACAATATCAAAAAGTTTAGCGTTAAGTTTTCTTCTTATTTTAATTATATCCGTTTCGGCGAAACCAATTATTTTTACGTTTTTGATATTCCAAGTTGCAATTGTTATATCCGTCGCCAGCGTTCCACTTACGACGTTTTAATTATAAATTCTTTAACGAAACTGGGGGAAAAGCGCGATCGTTTAAAGACAAAATAACGTAAGGTTGAAAACAGTTTCATAGCGTATTAAGAAATCGCCGAAAAAGAGCTAGACGACTTACGCTAACGCCAGAAAAAACATTTCGTTAGCGAAAAGAGAAATCTCAGGAGTTTATTAGCCGATTACGGCGCTTACGTTTTCAACAAAAAGTTTTGAAAAAAAAGCCGTAATTATCTTAAAAAAAGGATATGAACTAGATTAATTAAAAAAATAAGAAAGGTTAAAGGAAAAGCAGCGTCGTATAAACGCGGAGTAAATATAACTTGTTTTTAAAATGGGCGGTATAACAAAAGCGTTTACCTTTTTCGATTGGAATACCGTAAACCTGAACCTAAACGGGGGACCGTTATCGCTTACGACCTTTATTACGCTAGAAACGGTTGGTTAGGATTTTAGCGGTAGAACATCTTAACCAGGTTTATCGCATTCGTTAAATAGTTAAATAGTTCCTAAATATTTTTTTCTGATAAGTAATCTTTCCATTTAATTAGGTACTAAACTTTGTTTTTAACTATTCCAAAGTCCAATATCCGTTCGACTTTATATTTGTTCTCATCTTTTTCGATTTCCAGATTTGTTTCCAACGCGGCGTTCTTAAGTGCTAAGTTAAGTAACGAAATATGGAAAATAAGATGTATTTTTATGTTTTTAGGTAACGATAATCGGTAATTAGTTTTAGAAATAACATCGTTAATTTTAAATGGACCAAGCCTTTTAAAATTAAGTTTGTCGCTGGGTTTTTTTTGTTTTGATTTATGAGATGTTTAAAGTTGCGTTTTGCTTCTGGCGTAATAAATAGACCTTATCTTCTTTCGCTACAATTATTCCCTTAATTTTCTTTTTGTTGTAATATTGGGCCATTTTTTGCTAGAGAAATCGCAACTCGTTCCGAAGACGAACTTGAATTATTTTTATTTCCGTTATTAATATTATTGTTTTTAGGGAAATAATGGTGACTTTTAGTGCCCTAGCAAATAGCTATTTTAATCGTTAGGTTTCTATATCGTGGCCGTATATAGCTATATGGGAAGATACGCCTATATCCTCGTTAATTAAGGTATTATAAGCCACTTATGCTAATGGTAAAAGTTTTACCTACTTATTTTATTAGTAATTAACATAACTTAGAAAATATTATTGTAAGGTTTAATTTAAGCGTTCTATTTAGCTATCCATCTGAAAATAATAAGCCGTCGAAAATTTAAGTTTGGCACCGATTTGCTTAAAAGAATTGGTGCCAAACTTGGATATAATAAGCTTATCTTTATTAAAGATAACCTTTTCTGATATCCTATATTTATCCAGGTAATTTCTGATAAAAGCGTAAACCCGTTATTCTGTTATCGCGTTTTTTTAAAAAAATAGATGTAACAAACCTGTCATACATCCACCTGGAGGTATAAGCAGTATCCGAAATGGGGTCTTGATTTACAGGTAATAATAGGGCGAGAAATGATTAAGTAATCTTTCGTTAAAGAAATTTAAAGTACTCTTCCCTTAATTAGAGAACGGTATAATTACCTCTGATTAAAAGCTTAGATTAATAGCTAAGGAGCAAAAAATTAAATAGCTGTTATTTATATAATTAACCTATTTATTATATATCCATCTTTCCTTAAGTAAGTGTGTCGTAAATCTACGTGATCCATGTAATCTAGTTTAAATCATATAAATTAATTAGATCACGTTAAAAGCCAAACTTCCTGTCCAAGGTTTAGCCGGGTTAAGCCCGCGCTAGGCTCCGAGAGTTGGCTTATTTAAGATAGGAACCCCTATTCCTGTAACATCATTTCCTCTCTCCAAGGATCTTTGTCTTAAAGATAAGAGCCGTAAGTAGCCACCTTCGTAATTGGAAAAAGTCCAGGGTTTCTTAATTATTTTTATCATAACAAGCCGTATTCGGAAAAAGAAAAAAAGACCTCGCTTAAATTAACGCAATCTCGTAACGCTCGCGCTGATTTAATTAAGAAGTTTGGCGTTAAGGCTTTCCCTTGTTTAAATTGCACTCGTCTTGGTAAAACCATTTGTTTTTACGCTCTTGGCATCCCGAGCTGTAATTATTATACCCGTCGTTAACGTTCTACTTACGACGTCTTAATTATAAACTTTCTAACGAAATTGGGTAAGGAGTATGACCGTTTGGAGAAGGAATAACGGGGGGTGGAGGATAACCTGATCGCTTATCAAAAGGCTGCTGAAAAGAAAATAAAGGAATTTGTTAGTCGGTGAAGGCGCTTACGCCTTTAGCAAAAAATTTTGAAAAAAAAGGTTGTTACTATTTTGAAAGAAAGATATAAACTGGATTAATTGGAAAAATAAGAGCGGTTTGAGGAAGAGTAACGTTGTATAGATGTTAAGTAAGCGCCACTTGTTTCCGAGATGGACGCGTTCGTAAAGGTATTTACTTTTTTCGATTGGAACGCCATAGGCCTGGACCTAAACGGGGGACCGTTGTCGCTTATGACTTTGGCCGCGTTGGAGACGGTCGGTTAGAGTTCTGGTGGTAAAACGTTTTAACCAGGTCCATTATATTCGTTAGGTAGTTAAGCCGCTCCCAAATGTTTTTTTCATATAAGTACCTTTTTTATTTAATTAGATATTGGATTTTATTATTAATTACTTTGGAATGCTGTATTTTTTCGATTTTATATTCGTCGGTGTTTTTTTCGACTTTTAAATTTGTTTTTAAGGGGGCGTTTTTAGGTGCTGGTTTAAGTAGGGAAATGTGAAAAACGGGATGTATCTTTATAGTTTTTGGTAGCGACAGCCGGTAATTGGTTTTAAAAATGATTTCGTCGATTTTAAACGGATTAAGCTTTTTGAAATGGAGCTTGTCGTTGGGTTTTTTTGTTTTGATTTGTAAGATGTTTGAGGTTGCGTTTTGCTTCTGGCGTAATAGGTAGATTTTGTCTCCCCTTGTTAAAATTGGTCCTTTAATTCTTTTCTTATTGTAATACTAGGCCATTTTCCATTAGAGAAATTGTAATTCGTCCCGAAGACGAGCCTAAATTGTCCTGATTTTGTTGCCAGTGTTTTTGCTTTAAGGGTAATCGTGATAATTTTTGGTGTTTTGGCAAGTGGCTGTTTTGATCGTTAGGTTTTTATATTGTAACTATATATAGTTGTATGGGGGGATCTGCCCATATTTTCGTTGATTGAGGTTTTATAGGCCATTTGTGCTAATGGTAGAAGTTTTATCCAGTTGTTTTGTTGGTAGTTGATATAGCTTCGAAAGTACTGCTTTAAGGTTTGGTTTAGTTTTTTAATGTAACCGTCCGTTTGAAGATGATAGGCCGTTAAAAATTTGAGCTTGATATTAATCTGTTTAAAAAAGCTGGTGCCGAATTTGAGTGTGAAAAGTTTATTTTTGTCGGAAATGACCTTTTCTGATACTTCGTGTTTATTTAGGTAATTTCTGATAAAGGCGTAGACCAGTTATTCCGCTGTCGCGTTTTTTTGAAAGATAAGAAATATTTATATTTGGTGAGTTTGTTAACTATCACCCACACTCCGTCATATTCAACTCCAATAACTGGGTTTTTAAATGGAGAAAAGCTGGTAATAAAGTTTTAGGCTATGGTGTTCTATGCCTTGTTAGGAATGTCGGTAAGTTGTAATAACCCGTAAGGCTTATAACGTGCTACTTTTGCTTTATTGCAGATATTGCAATTCCTAATAACTGTTTTAACTATACGGCGTAACTCAGGGAAACCGTATCGCTTTTGTAGTTATCGGGTAATCTTGAAAATTCCTTAATATCTATATAGTAGGTCCTTGTGGAATTTTTTTACGAATTGCTCTTGCTAATCCCTGGGAACATAAATCTTACCATGGTACAGTAATTAATCCTTAGGCTGTCTTTTCAGTTGCTGAACTTCTTTTTGTTCCTTAGTATTATAAGAATTCCGGAACCGTGTTAAAAACTTTTTTTCGGTTTTTTTAGTAATTTACATAATTATACGGTGCTATTCTTGTTATACTATAACATTTACATGCTTTTTTTGAGTACCTTGGAATTGTAATCGCTTTTACAATTAAAAATATCCACCTGAATGTTGTTTTTTTAATATGGTATATCCTAAAATTGAACTTTGATAAGAAAATTATCTAAATTTTATATCGTTTATTTAATTCCTGGGCTTTCCTAAATCGAGTAAGGTTTCTATGGTCGGAATAAATGTTAAATGGTTTTTTCGTTCCATTAAGAAACGGTTCTTATTTTTTTAAAGCGTTAATGATTGCTAATAATTTTTTGTCATAAATCGGGTATTTAAGTTTTATATTTCGGAATGTTTTAAAGTAATATGTTACTGGGTATTATTTGCCGTTATCCTTTTGTTATTTTAGTATAGTATTTAATATGTAGTCCGAAGTATCCGTTTTTAGGCGTTTTCTTTTGTTTACGTTGGGCAATTTTATTATGAGTCCATTAGTGATTACTTTTTTTAATATTCGGAACGTTTTTTTAGCTTTTTTTAAAAGTTCGAATTTTTCCCGCCGTATTTTTGGTAGTAAGTTTCGTTAATGACCTGATAATATCTTTATATCCCTTAATAAGGTTACGTATATAACCGGTAAATCCTAAGATTTGCCAGATGTTTGTAACGGTCGCCTTATCCGGGATGGGCCAGTTCTTGATTGCTTCCAATTTGGAGCGTTAAATCTGAATTTGGCCGGGGGTGAGAGTGAATCTTAAGAAATCCAGCTTTTGTGTATGCCATACATTTGTGGCTGGGTTAATTCGGATATTTGCCTTGTTTAAAGTTTTAAGCCTTTACATAACGTGCTTTTTATGCTTCTTTAAGGTCTTCAAGTAAATAAGGATGTTATTAAGATAAACAAATACGAACTTATTTAGGAATTATCGGAAAATGGTTATTACCAAACTTTAAAAACTGGCGGAAGCGTTGGTAAGTCCTATAGGTATTACTTTATAATCGTAGAGTTTATGTATTATTTTAAAAAACGTTTTCCATTTTTCTTTTTTGGCCATTTTGATACGGTAGTAGCCGTTTGGAAAATCGAATGCCGTAAACCATTTAGTTTCGCTGGCGTCTTTTTTTGAAATATTTATAAAGATTAGGGGATATCCGTTTTTAATGGTAATGTCGTTGAATTATTTGTAATCGATTATTTTTCGATAAATAGGATTTCCGTTTTCGTTAATGTTTTGTTTGCCATCCTTTATTTTTGGAACCATTAAAACGGGGTAACTAGTTAGAAACTTAAAGGGTTAAATATATCTTTTTTTAGGTTAAGCTGGATATTTTTCCATAAGGTCTTAAATTTTTCTGGATTTTTATAATAAATTTTGTGTAGTTTAGGATGATGTTTTCTTTTGATAGGTACCCGCTGATTTTATTAATCATATGGAGGTAACTCGTAATTCTTTTTATATTAGAACAGTTTTTTGAATTTTCGATATTCTGGAGGTATTGTAGTGACTTAATTTGAGATTCGTACTTTTTTAATAATATATCCGACTTTTCGGTCGTTTTCTTTTGGCAATTTTGTTTTATTTTTTTAAGAAAATATTTAATATTTCTAATTAATATATGCGTTACTGGCTTTAAGCTGTGGCATTTTTAGGATAATATCGTGTCCGGAGATGTCGGCGATGTCCAGTAAGATTCGTTTTTAATATTTTTAAATCTATATTAAATATTCTTCCGTTTTTCGAAAAATTCGTTTTTTATAGGTAAACAAATTGCCGTTTATTATACGTAACTTGTAGGATTTCAATTTATATCTCCAGGAAATCTGGTGCTTTTTTGCTACTGCGGAAGAAATAAAATTACTTTCTACTTCTAAGTCGATTATGGCTTTAAATGTTTTATTTTTATACTAGAGAGGACTTTCAACCTGACTGCATATTTCTTTGGTTGCTTTACATAAGGTCTTGTAGGTTAGGGCTTTTCGATGCCTTAATTTCGAGGGCTTTTGCCATTTTTTGGCTGTCGTGGTTTGCTCGTAAGAAAGTATTTTTATTCTTTAGCCTTTTTGGTAACGTGTTTGGTGTAATAGTTATTTATACACTTGTACCATATTCTTTTGCCAAATTAGTATTTAAAAATGACTGGTTTTTTAACTTATTTTTTAGTGTTGCGTTTTCCGGGTTATAAGGTTAAAAGCGTAAACCTTCGCAGGAAGTGTTCCTATATTTAAGACCTCGTATTAGACATAACGCGTTTGAGAATAACATAAGCATCCTCGCGATATGGCCTTCTGATTTTATTTTAATTTGCGATGTAAGTAATAAGATTTAAGATAATTTGGCCAATGTAGAATGTTTATACATCGGCACTTATTATCGGGTTCGGTAAATATATTTTCGTTACAGCTAAGTCAAAAATCATTATTTTTTTTAGTTTGAAAATAAATAAGATAATCGTCGAGGTAATAGGCAATAAAATGTAACGAGTCATACGGGTTTGTTAATGGTTTTTTGGGGTGTATTATATATTTTCGGAGCTCGTAAAACTCCGGAGATATTTAGCTATAGTTGTTAAAATCTGGTCGAAATTAGCCGTCTGCTTTATGTATTTTGCATTATTGCGCGTTAAAGTGGTAAAAATATCTTAGCTTAATAACTATCCTGGAGGTCGTCTATCTTGGGTAATATTTGCAGGTTTTGACCTCAAAGATTTAACAAGTGAGATAATTCTTATATTGTGGGATATCGTTCTTAATTTAAGTAATCGTAGCGATAATGAACTTTAGCTAGCAAGAAATCGAGCTAACTCTTTTTTTCTTCCTTTTCTGCTTTATTGTTTGTTTTTTAATTAAACGCTTTGGCTTTTTTTTAAGGTTAAAGGATTCCTTCTTTTTTAGAATTCTTTATAAGGGGAAAACGATACTCGCTTTTAAAATACCCCTTCTTACCATAATTAAAACATTCTACATTAAACTTATCTTTCTTAAGCTTTTTCAAAACGGCACTCGCTTCCTTTTAAAGTTTGCCCTTATCTTTTTTGGTTCGGCTGCTTAAGCTTTTATCGTCGTTTCGTTTGCTAGTTTCTTCTTTTTAAAATACCGGTTAAAAGTTCGTCGGTCGGTAATGATAACTTTATCGATATACTCGGTAAAGGATCCCACCTTGGGTTCTATATATAATTCATCTTTAACCTAAGACTTTAGGCCGTCGTAATAAGGGTAAAATAACGCGTTTTTTGGCAAATTGGAAATTACTACCAAACGGTTAAACTCGGTTATATACTTAAAGGCTAACTTGGTTTATCGGAAAAGGTAAAATTATTTAACCGTATGTTGCTTTTTATCTAGGTCTTTAAATAAGGTTCGTATCGCTTTTTCGAAATGTTCATACTCGCTAAAAATGTAATTAATAATATTCGAAAATATGCGAAAAAAGCTTTGCAAATAATTTCTCATTATGGGCTCGAACTATAGAAAAACTTTTCTTACAAGTAATTAAAAGATCGCCATCACTTTCTAATAGTCCTCAGTTAAAAAACTCTCGTAAAACTTCAGGTAGAGTTTGGTTTAGACCAGGAATCCTTTCACATCCGTAAATCTATCGTAAGGCTTGGGAGGGGTCGGTTTATAGCCTTTAACGTTAAGCATCTTATGGTAAGCAAGAAAGGAAACTATATTCTTTCGGGACTGGTTTGCGCCGAACAACGGTAAGCTCGAGAATTTCTATTGTTACTATCGAGCAAGTTTAGCGTTTTCTTTCTTAAATATCCGTAACTCGGTCATCAGGATGTATAATTTTTCGTCGATAGTAAGTTCCTTTTTCGTAAGCCTCTGTCTTCTAAAAATATATCCCTTCTTTATTCTCTTACCCCTTCGGTTTTTTGGTCCATACTTTTCTTATTCCTCCTCAGCTTTTTCTCCCTCTTCTAATCCCTCACCTTAGACCTTAATAATATCCTTAGGGTCGGAAATAGGTTGTTAAGGTTGAGAAAAAAAAGGGCCTTCCTAAAAACGGGTAATAAGGGATCCCATATTAGCAATTAATCGAAAAACTTCTTCAAAGGATAGTAAATTATTTAGTCCAATTACTGACTTTTCATTAGCTAGTAACGGGGATCGGGTATGCTGTTTGTCTTCCGAACGTCGTTCTATACTATTATCAACATTAAGTTCAACAAAGTTCATACCCCGACTGGGCAATAAATCATTCGTCGGCTATTAATCAAAGAGCTATCAAAATGTAACGAACCTGTCATACATCCACCTGGAGGTATAAGCAATATCCGAAATAAGATTTTGATTTGCAGGTAATAATAAGGCGAGAAATGATTTAATAATTTGTTCGTTAAAAAGATTTAAGGTACTTTTCCCTCAATCAGAAAATGTCAGATATAAGGGACATCAGTTGTTGTTATATTGATGACTAGTTGCAGGTGCTCTAAAACGCGCACTGCACTTTTAGGTATTCTAGCCACGGAACATGTGTTGTTCCGATCAGAGGGATTCTTTAGTATATGGGGTGCTAACGCACCCCTGCTAGCCGACAGAAAACGGTACAGTTGCCTTTAGTTAAAAGCTTAGATTAATAGCTAAAAAGCGAAAAACTAAGTAGGTGCTATTTACATAAAAAACCTATTCATTATTTATCCATCTTTCCTTAAATAAGTGTGTCGTATATTTACGTAATCTATATAATCTAATCTACATTACATAAATCAATTAGATCACGTTAAGAGCCAAGCTTTCTGTCCGGGGTTTAGCCGAGGCAAGCCCGCGCTAGGCTCCGAGAGTTGGCTCATTCAAGATAGGAACCCCTGTTCCTGTAACAATAGAAAATAACCATACTTGGTAAGTTTGTTAACTATTACCTATACTCTATCGTATTTGATTTTAATAACTGGGTCTTTAGATAAAGAAAATTAATGATAAAGTCCTAAGCTATAATGTTCTAAGTTTTATTAGGGATATTCGTAAGTTGTAATAACTCGTAGGGTTTATGGCGTATTACTTTTGCCTTATTGCAGATATTACAGTTGTTAATAACTATCTTAACCATGCGGCATAACTTAAGAAAATCGTATTTTTCTTATAATCGTTTAATAATCTTAAAAATTCCTTAATATCCGTATAATAGGTCCTCGTGGAATTCTTTTACGAATTGCTTTTGTTAATTCCTTAGAACATAGATTTTGCCATAATACAGTAACTAATCTTTTGGTTGCCCCTGTAGTTATTAGACTTCTTGTTTTTCCTCGGTATTGTAGGAATTCCAGAACCGTATCAAAAGTTTTAGAGTTGGTTTTTTGATTATCTTACACAAATGTACAGTGCCATCCTCGTTATATTATAGCATTTGCATAATTCTTTTAGGGATTTTTGGATCGTAATTTTCTTTGCAACTAAGAATATCCGCCTGGATGTTCTTTTTTCCTTTGATATGGTGTATCCTGAAGTTAAATTTTAACAGGAAGATTATCTAGGTTTTATGTCGTTTGTTTAATTTTTGCCCCTTTATAAATCAAGCAAGGTTCTTATAATTAAAGTAAATCTTGAAGGGTTCCTTAGTTCTACTAAAGAATAATTCTTATTCCTTTAAAGCGTTAATAATTGCCAATAATTTTTTGTTGTAAATCGGGTATCTAAATTTTGCGTTTCGAAATGTTTTGGAGTAATACGCCATTAGGTACTATTTGCCATTATCTTTTAGTTATTTTAGGACGGCACTTAATGCGTAATCTAAGGCGTCCGTCTTTACACGTTTTTTTCTTATTTGGGTTTGGTATTTTTATAATAGGCCCATTAGTTATTGCTTTTTTTAGTATTCGGAATGCCTTTTTTACTTTTTTTAAAGGTTTAAACTTTTTTTTAATATACTTTTTGGTAGTGAATTTCGTTAATGGTTTAACTATGTCTACATATCCTTTAATTAGGTTACGTACGTAACCCGTAAATCCTAAAATCTGCCGAATATTTATAACGGTCGTTTTGTTAAGGATAAACCAATACTCGAGTACTTTTAACTTAAAGCGTTAAATTTAAATTTGGCCGAGAGTAAAAGTAAACCCTAAAACGTCCAGTTTTTAAATGCGTTATACGCTTTTTACTGGGTTAACTGGAATGCTTACCTTATTTAAGGTTTTAAGTACTTAGGTTACGTACTTTTTATGTTCCTCCAGGGTCTTAAAATAAATAAGGATATTATCGAAGTAACTAAATACGAATTTATCCAGGAATACTCGAAAGATAATTATAACCAAACTTTAGAAACTGGCGGAAGCATTAGTAAGTCTCATGGGCATTACTTTATACTCGTAAAATCTATATATTGTTCTAAATAATATTTTGCATTTTTCTCTTTTAGCCATTTTGATACGGTAGTAACCGTCTCAGAGATTAAATACTGTAAACTATTTGGTTTTGTTGGCAATTTTTTTCAAAGTGGTTTTAAGGATTAAGGGGTAACCATTTTTAACTGTGATATTATTTAGCTGTTTGTAATCGACTACTTTTCAGTAAACCGGGTTTTCGTTTGCGTCGATTTTTTGCTTACTATCCTTAATTTTTAAAATCATAAGGATTAAATATCTAGCGGAAAAGTCGGAGAGTTAAATATATCGTGTTTTCAAGTCGAGCTAAATATTTTTCTATAAGGCTTTTAATTTTTCCGGGTTTCTGTAATAAATCTTGAGAAATTTAAAATCATATCCTTTTTTAATAAGTATCCGATGGTCCTATTAACCGTATAAAAGTAACTTATGGTCCTTTTTATACTTAAATAACTTTTTAAATCCTCGATATTCTAAGGGTATTACAGCGGCTTAATCTAAGATCCGTACCTTTTTAATAACATAGCAAATTTCTCGGTTATTTCTTTTTAAATAGTTTTAATTTACTTTCCTTAGAAATTAGTTATTATTTCCAATTAATATATAAATTATTAACTAGGAGTTACGGCATTCTCAAAAGAATGTCGTATTCGGAGATGTCGGCAATATCCAAAAAAATTCGTTTTTAATATTCTTAAATCCATACGGGGAGTTTTTCCGTTTCTTAAAAAATTCGTCTATTCTTATAAGTAAACAAACTACCGTCTATTATACGCAACTTGTAGGACTTTAATTTGTATTTCCAGGGAACCTGGTATTTTTCTACCACAACGGGGGAAATAAAATTACTTTTTACTCTGAAGTCAATTCTAACCGTAAATATCTTGTTTTTATACTAAAGTAGGATTTTAATTTAACTACGCACTCCTTTTATTACCTTCTATAAAGTTCTGTAAGTTAGGACTCCTCGATACCTTAATTTCGAAAGCTTTTAAAATCTTTTATCTTTAGGTGCCGTCCGGCCTAAACAAGTCTTTATTCGCGTACTTTACGGATAACGTATTTGGTATATTAATTATTTTTGCATTTAAACCATATTTTCTTACCGTTTTTACATTCGGGAATAACTTTTTTTATTTGGTTAAGTTTTAGGTTTTATATTCCACGAGTTGTAAGGTTGAAAGTTTGGATTTCCTTAGGGGAGGTTCCTATATTTAGAAGCTTATGTAAGATATAAAACATCGGGGAGTAACATAAATATCCTTACGATATGGCCCTTTAGCTTTATTTTAAATCGGGACGTAAGTAACAGAACCGAAGGTATTTTGGCTATCGTAAGATCTCCGTATATTGGCACTTATCATCTGGTTTAATAAGTATTTTTTTTGTTTCATGCAGGCTAAAACCCTTCGTCTTTTTTAACTTCAAGACAGATAAAATAATTATCGAGGTTACAAACAATGAAATACAACGAGTTATATTGATTTATCGTTAATTTTCTTGGGTATATAATGCATTCCGAAAACTCGCAAAGCTTTTAAAACAACTATCCGTAGTTATTAAAATCTGGTCGAAATTAACCGTTTATTTTATATACTTCGTACCGCTATGCGTTAAAGTGGCAAAAATATTTTAGCTCGATTGTTACCTTGGAAGTCGTTTATCTTAGGTAATATTTGCAAGTTTTAACTTTAAAATCCTAGTAAATGGGATAATCCTCGCATTCCGGGATGTTGTTCTGGATTTAACTAATTATGGCAATAGTGAATTCTGGCTGGAAGGAAGTTACGCTAACCTTTTTCTTTTCTGCTTCACTATCCGATTTTTGTTTAACCATTCCGGCTTTTTTTGAGGGTTAAGGAATTCCTCCTTTTTTGAAGTTCCTATTGGGGGGAAAACGGCTCTCGCTTTTAAAATATCCCTTCTTGCCACAGTTAAAAGACTTCACGTTGGAGTTATTTTTCTCAAGTTCTTTCGAAACGGCACTTACTTCCTTTTAAAGCTTGCCTTTATCTTTTTTAATTCGGCTATTCGAGCCTTTATTGTCATTCCGTTTACTGGTTCCTTTTTGCTTAAGGTACCGATCGAAAGTTCAGCGGTTGGCCACCATGGCCATATCGGTATATTTCGCAAAAGATCCAGTCTTAGGTATTATATACAGCTCGTCCTTAACTTAAAGCTTTAAGCCGTCATAATAAAAATAAAACAACGCGTTCTTTAAAGAGTTAGAAATTGGCGTTAAACGGTTAAACTTAATAATATACTTTGCTGCTAACTTAATTTAACGAAGAAAATAAAGTTATTGAACCACGTGTTATTCCTTATCTAGGTTTCCGAATAAAATTCGCATTTTTTTTTTCGAAATGCTCGTACTCGTTAAAATTATAGTTAGTTATATCTAAAAGTTATCGGGGTAATTTTGTAGATAATTTCTTATGATAAGTTTAAACCACAGAAACACTTTTCCGACGAAAAGCTATAAGATAGCTATTACTTTCTAATAGTTCTCCATTAGAAAATTCTTATAAAACTTAAGGTAAAGTCTGGCTTAAACTAGGAATCCTTTTATATCTATAGATTCGTAAGGTTTTAGAAGAATTAACTTATAACCTTTAACTTTTAGCATTCTATAATAAGCCAAAGGAGAAATAGTTCCTTTTCGAATTTGATTTGAGCCGAGCAAAAAAATTACGGGAGTTCGCCCTTAACTTCTTTCTTTAACATAACCAGATAAGGGAGCAATTAATGCCTTTACCTATTAAACAAATTTGGCGTTTTCCTTTTTTAATGCCCTTAGTTCAGTTATTAAGATATACAACTTTTCGTTAATAATAAGCTTATCTTTCTTTGCGTATACTAGTTCTTTAAAAAGGTATCCCTTTTTAACTCCTTTACCATTCGGGTCCTTAAAAGAGTTCTCCTCGTTCCTTCCCTACTCCTCCTCAACCTTCTTTTCCTTTTCTAGTCCCTCGCCTTAAACCTTAATAATATCCTTAAGATCGGAAATAGGCTATTAAGCTTATAAAAAAAAGGACCTCCTTAAAAACGAGTAATAAGGGGTGCTATATTATCAATCAATCGGAGAACTTCTTTAAGGGGTAGTAAATTGTTTAATCCAGTTACAGATTTTTCATTAACTAATAACGGAGATCGGGTATCTTATTTATCTTCTAAACGTCGTTTTGTGCTATCGTTTATACTAAGTTTAAAAAAGTTGATGCCTTAACTGGGCGGTAAATTATTCGGCGGTTATTAATCAAGGAGCTATTAAAAAATAACGAACCTATTATATATCCACCTGGAGGTATAAGCAATATCCGAAATAAGGTCTTAATTTGCAGGTAATAATAAAGCGAGGAATAATTCAATATTCGTTAAAAAGACTTCAGGTACTTTTCCCTTAATCGGAAAACGATGCCATTACCTTTAGCTAAAAGTTTAAATTGATAACTAAGAAACGAAACTGAATAAATGCTATTTATATAAAAAATCGAGTCATAATATATCCTAATTCCGAAAAGTAAGTATGTCGTAAATCTACTGGATCTATGTGATTTACGTAATTTAATACCAGATTACCTAAATCACCGAAGTCAAATAGATCATATCCAAGGCCAAACCTTCCCATCCGAGGTTTAGCCGCGGCAGGCCTACGTTAGACCTCAAAGGTTAGTTCCTCTAAGACAGGAACCCCTGTTCCTGTAACAGGTATTAACGACGTAATTACAATAATACGAAAATATAACGGAGGAAAAACGAACCTAACTACGGTAAAATGTTTTTTAAAAATGCAACAAATTATTATGATATTAAACGCCCTTTAATTTAGGTAAAATATCTTGTCATTACATAAGTAAAAAAAGAAGGAAATTATTTCAAAGGTACGAAATGCCTCCGTATATATAGCGTTACGTTCGATAAGCGAAACCCTACTGCTAAAGCCGTAACAGGTTAAGGCCCTTGCATTAATCAAAATAACGTATACTTATTACTTGTTTATACCATGTGCTCGGCCCTTATTGGTTTTTATCCGATACGGATTTTAAAGGTGCTTTCCGGCCGCGTTGTATTATTAGACGTGTATATATGTGAACCTGGTGTTAGCATACAGCTGGATACTTTAATAATAACACTTTACCTTTGCAAAAGACAGATCGAAAACTAGTTATATTAAGCAAATATTAATGATTTTAATACGCTGGTATTAATTAAACGATCATATTAACAGATAGTTAAACATTAAATAAAATGCGATATAGCATTTTAAAACTATTTAAAATTCGACCTTTCCCGTTTTATCATCTATATAACTTCCATAAATTGCACTATTATTAATTTTATCCCGTTGTTAATAACGTTCTCAAGGTATGTCTGGGGGTAAAACTCCCGATCTTAGGTATTATAGATATTCCCACCTATCGAAAATATTTCCACGCTATTTGCGTAACCTTTAAAGCCGGTACTTGCTCTCTCCGGGGCCTATCGGTTTCCTAAAATGCGAAAATGATGGAACTACCAATACTTGCTTCGCCCGATTGTGTTTCAGCATCCCGTTGATCGATAGCGGCCTGTCGAACTACTGCACCAGAATCTCTTATATCTGATTTGATTGTATTTGTTGGCTTTTTTTAACGGTTTGCAAATTTATCCGCTACCTTTTTCAGAACTTATTCTGTTTAAAGGCTTCGCGTACGAACTTTTTAAATCGAACTCAAAGGGTAAATAATCAAAAGAGATTGCCTATAAGAGTTTTTGCCGTTTTTGAACCATTTTTTAGCGTTACTTTTCTTAGTCCTTTTTATCTTTAATACATTTTTGGACATTTTCGTTTAGGACGGTTTTTTTTTTTTGCAGTAAATTCTCCGTATCTTTAGCAAGCTGTTCCTTTTTTTTCATTATCTTTTAGTTTAACGCGCCCCTTATAACGTCTAACTCCGCTTGTAATCGGGAATTTTCGGCATTCTCTCTATGCTGGGCCTTATTAAGCCTTAACTTTTTTTCCTAATATGTTTAAGCGCCTAATTGTAATTTATTCTCCTTTTTTAGTTATTGGACTTATTTTTTTAATTTCTCATCTTTTCCTTTAACCATCTTTCCGCAGTTTAAACCCTTTTTTTAAATTCATTACCTTTTTATTTAAGTTGCTATCTTAAAGAATCGTTTATATCTCCCTTTTTTCTAAGTTCGTTTCGTAATTATTCTAATTTCTTTTCGCGTTGTTATACGTTTTTTTTCAATTTTCTTTTTTTTCTTTAAACCCCTTTTCCATATTCTGCAATTTCTCTTTTAACTCGTTCCTTTTTTGTTTAAGTAGTTTTTTTAAGAAGTAGCTCTCGTTTTTCTTAGTTTTAAGCTCTTTTCGTAATTCTTTGAAGCTTTTTGCTTTTTCTACTAGTTATTGTTCCAGCTTTCGCGTATTTTCTATTTTTTCCAGTTCCAAGTTTTACTTTATTTTGTTATGTTCTAGTTTAAACTTCATTCTTTCGTCTTCAATTTATTTTCAGGTTAAATCGTTCAGCCTTTTTTCTTATTTTTTTAAAATTTCCTGGAACTTTAACTTAAAGTTTTTAGTTATCTCCTTATACGAGTTAGTTAGTTTTGCCTTTTCTTCTTCCCTGCCTTTATCGAATTTAAATTTAAGTCTTTTTTTTTCTATTTTATTTTCTTCGAGAAATTAGTTGTTTAAGCGCTTAGTTTCTTATTTCTAACGTACATTCTTCTCCTAATAAAGCTATATTTTAATATTCTCTCGAATTCTCTCTACCTCTTCTCTTAGTTTATCGACTCTGGCTTTTTGCTGGCTTAATTGCTTGAACTTTTTAGCAAGCATTTCCTTTTCGGTTACTACGTATTTTTGAATACGCTAACCCAGTAAACTCCTTTTCTTGTCTTCTAATGTTCGCCGGGCTTTTTTTTTTCTAGCTGCTTTTTTAACTCTTTCATCCGCCTTTCTTGATTTGCGTTTTGGGTATTTTCCTTAGCTTAAACCTTCTTTTTCCGGATCTTTTTCCTTTGCCTAGAATAAATAATAATGTAATTAAATTCGGATCGGCCGAAAGATACGAGATATATTAACTTACGTATAAAAAACGCTATAACTTCGTTCAAACTTTTTTAATTATAAAGTTTATCCGCGAATAAAAGCGGATTGATTTGTTTTTGCTTAGTAATAAAAGGTTTACTTTATCGTTTAAATACCTTCCTTATATTGTTTAAGTTCGCCGCTATAATAACGTTCGTCACCTGCAATTTCTTTACAGCATTAAAGCAATCCATAATCCGGGCTTTATAAAGAGTGAAGTTTTAATACTTAAAGCACTCTGGGGGTTGTGCTTTTAAAAGTGGATTATGCGCGATTATATTATTTGGTAACTGCTAGATAATATTATGGATTTAGTTAAACCGGAATTTTAATTAGAATGTGAAAAAGGCTAGGTCGTATAAAGCTACTAAGCTGTTTTATATTTTGGGTTTGTTCAAAAGTGGTTTTTTGCCTTTTTCTTTCTAACGGGGAATATCGGTCTATTTTCGTATGGTATATATTTATAGTTGTTGGATTTCGAAATCGGCTTTATCGACCTAGTTTTTTTAAACAATCGAAATTGCCACGTTAAATTCTTAGATAATGCATTGGTCGGCTTATAAGTTCCTATTATCGAAAACCTGAAATAGGGCAAAGGATATTAATTATCTTAAAGAACGATAAATTAACTTTTACAGATACTTTAAAAGGGTTTTTAAGTATTTTAAATTGTCGAAAAAGGTAAAAAGTAAAAAAGTTAGGTAATTAATGCCAACTTGAAATATTATTATTATTAGTAAATACGCCCAAGGTAGGGCCGTAGGCCTTACCCCTTTTGCCGGGTTCATTTACGTAATACACTCGTAAAAGAAACCTCGGAAACCGAGTAAAACTTCTACGTTTCCAAATATCCTCTCTTTTGCAGCGGCTGCGTTACGTTTTCGTCGTTACTAAGTTACTACTTACTTAACAGCTTAATAACTTCGTGCTGACGAGGGTATAAGGTAATAAATATATAATAGGGTCGTATTAACATTATAAACGAAAACCTTATGTAATTTATTTGCCGCGGGCTTACGGCGTTTACGTTTCGACTTTTTACGTTCCTATTCAATTTTGGTAACTTTTCGGAACTTTCCGAACCGTCCTGTTGCGAGATACTACCTAACCATTATTTTAGTAAAGGTTCCGTTAGTCGTTACCTTTTTTAAGTCGCGTCGTATACGTAACGGCAGCGGTAATAGGTTTTATCGGAAGGTTTCTTTTTTGGCTTTTAGAAAGGAGCAAAATAATATAAGGTACGTTAACGTATTAAAAACGGATCCGTAGTTATAAAGCGGCGTAAGTACGTTAGGAATTTTCCTGTTAAATAAAAAAACTTTTAGCCCGATTTTGGCAATCCTAATCTGGAATAATAATACCGCTTCGTATTTTAAAAAGCTTTTATATTTCGTTTTGCTATTTGTTATTTGTTATTACGGGTTTGCCATAAGCTCGCCGACGAGGTACCGCTACGACCGCGCAGTATACCACGCGCTTTAGCGCGTTGCTTACCGGTCGGTTAGGCTTTTGTCCGAGGTGCTTTTTTTAATTTATTCCTTGGCCCATTCCGTTTTTTTGGGCCGTTTTCGTAACGCTTTTTCGTAATTAATTCGCGACGTACTTCCGGGGCCCCGTTTTGGGGCCGTTTTTTTATACGTTCGGTATTTTCGAGCGCGATCGGTTTAAGGTTATCCGTTACCGCTACATAAACGTTGTGGAAAAGTTGCGCTTTATCCGTTAATTACAAATGGGTTTCGAATTCGGTTGCTTTTTTAAATAGGTATAAATCGATAAAAGGGATATTTATTTCGTTTTTTAATAACTGTTATGGCAATATTTTATACACCCCGTATACGTACGGTACATATTACGTTTGCGCTTTTTTAAGGCCACCGTAACCCTTTTAATTTCGTTTTTAAAATTATGCCATACCGTAAGTCCGAAAGTTATTATGGACTTAATTATTATGATATATATTTATTTAATACGGGCGAAATTATATCCTTACGTTAACGTAGTAAGTTTTATAAGGGCCAGCTGTTACGTTATTAATTTAACCTTTAAGATATATTAGTATGCAAGCCAGCTTAATTTCTTATTTATCGAAACCTTTAAAAACTTAAAATTTTCCTATAAGGTAATTGTTATTTCGCCAAGGTGTACCTGTTACTGTAACGTTCTTCTGGCTTTGCTTAGGTATATTAAGATATTGTCTTTTAGGTTAAATTATATTCCTTTTGTTTTTGCCTATCGGCTATATATTTCCTAAGCCGTTTTTAACTTTTTATAACTTTTTTCAGGGTTTTTGCTAAATATTACCAATTTCGTATTATTAACGAAACCTATCATTAGAAATTACAAATACGTTATTTAAACGTTATATAACGAAATTAGGTATAACAAAAAAAGAATCGGTAATAATGGAAAGTTTTAAAAAACCCCTGCGCGGATTGGAATTAGCTTTAACATCTCGTTATCAAAGCGGAGGCATCCTATACGCGCCGCAAGGTAACTGTTGGTTTACCGTATTACTTAATTTGAAAATCCCATTTTTTTTATTAAGTAAAGGAGCCGTTTATGATTTATTGTATTGAAAGTACCGTTAAAATTAAGTTATAATAACATAGCGGTAACGTTACGGGTTTAAGCCGTTACAGTAGTATTAATAATTAACCGAATAGCCAGTTCCGTTAACCGGTTTTTTTTGTTACTTATTTATTTTTCGGGAAAAATCGATATTTTTTCGTTATTGCGGTAAGACGTTTACTTATTAATGTTTTTATAACCTTTTTTACTGCATTAAATAGGGCTATTAGTTTTTAAGCTCCCGGGGTGACTTTTTTTGCGGATATTTTATTAACTTTCGGGATTACCGTTACGATAACATTACGGAAATACCGCAAGAAATATCCGATTGCGAAATTAATTTTTACGATCCGGATTAAAATTTCGTATAAAAAAGGTTCGCAAACTTTTAAAAACCTAACTGGAAGTTTGTTACCGCTTAGGGCCTTTTATGGCATTATATTTCGTATTATTTTTTCGATATTTTCGGTTATAACGTCCGAAGTTATATCGTAACTATTGCGCGTTTTTTTATATCTGGCCTTTATTTATCCGGGATATTAATTAAATTGGCCGTCGGGTTTCGAAAAAACTTTTCCGTTAATAACGTAACTTTTTCGTTATAAGTTCGTACCGATAACGTTTTGTCGATAGCTCGTTTTAAAAGCGGTATATCTGTTATTTCGTAAGGTTTATTATTATATAGTTTCGCCTATCTTTTTAAATTCCAAAAATTTCTCGCATTATTCGATATTTTTATTAACGCGTGGCGCCAGTTCCGTTTTTACGCGGCGTATATTATTCGGTCCTATTTTTTCGTCGTTTTCCTATATTTGTTTTATGTTAATAATAAAGGCGTTACGTTATAACGGCACTAGAGCCGTTTATATTTTTCGGTAACTTGCTTTATTAATTTATCTTATTAATTATAACCGCGGTCTATACCGACGGTTTTTTTAAATGTTATTATATCCGTTATTTTTAATAGGTCCTTTATTAGGCCCTTCGCAGTTTTGTCGATTTTTTCCGGCGTCGTTAATACGCCATCGTAACGTATACGGTTTGCAACCTCCGCTATTATTAATTTTTTATTTATTATTAATTAATTCTACCTTTCCGGTTTACGTAAATGCCGTTCGCTCGTTATAATATCGATATTAATAAGTTAAGTTATATGGTTTAAACCGTACCATTTTAAGCGTTTTTCGTATGTTATTTTTAGGCCTTCCGTAACCTAAGTTAGGTCCAGTATCGCCGGTTATTTTCTTTAAATTACTTATGTTATTTTTCCGTTGGCGTTACGAAGGCAAGGCATTACCGTTTCGCGAATTTTAAAAGGTCGTTTGCATTTTTCGAATTTTTATAAACTTTTCTCATAAGGGGTGGTAAAGGTTAAAATTATTTACGAATACGTTAATACCCCGCGGTTATAACGTTACTAAGTCGCCGGTATAAGAACTTTCTTATTTTTTTTATTTTCCCCAGAGAAACATATATAAACTATACCGTTAGTATTTTTTTACCCGTTTCGAACGTTATGTTATACCAATTTTTCCACTGGCGTTATTTTATCGCTACAAAAACATAACGTTTATATACGTATAACGTTACTTTATTACCCGTTTCGTAAATTAATTGATAAGGTTTATTACATACGTAGAAAATGCTTTTTGTCTAGTTATTTTAGGAGGGTTTTTATATCGTTATCACGTTATATTCGTTACTATCCACTAACGTTAACGCTTAATTGGCGCGTTTCTTCCATATATTCCAATACGCGATTTTTAATTTCATAAGTTTAAGGTTACGGTTTTTATGTTTTACGTAATTACCTCGGTTACGCGGCCGCGTAACGACGGTGTTATGGATATGTCTTAACCTTATTCTCGGCCTCCTTAGCCCGTTTTAATTACCTTCCTAGGGCTAACGTTATTTTAATCGAAAACCGCGTTTTACTATCGCTTTATTTGCGCATTATTTTCGTCGTTTAATCGCCGCGGTAACGCTACGATACTTCCGATTTCGCACTATCTCGGTTAGGCGGCGTAGGCAGCCTGGGCCCATTATCGTTTTTCTAAAGCTACTTTATAACGGCGGTCCTACGCGATATACCTTCTTTCGTAATTAAGGCAGCGCATTTCTTTATAAGTCCTATTAAGTTGCTCTTACGGCTACGCTTTTTCGCCACTCCTTTCTCCTTATTTATACGCCAAAGCGCCGCAGCCCCCGTAAAACGCCTACCGGGTATAATACTTTATAATGTGACCAAATCTATAACACTTAAAACATTACTAAAGCTTGATACCTCTTATATAAAGGATATAATTAAAGATTTGCGTTTCGCATATTACTTTTTAAATATATAGCTTTATCGTTACGTCGACGTTACGTACGAATACTATTACCGACGCCCATTTCGTTTCCGTATTTTTAAGTATCATTTTTTTCGCTTTTTGTATATTTCTATTACTTCCCTATAATTGCGCTATTAAGTTGGTATCGTCAATACCTCGCAATTATCGCGCCGGAAGGCCGTTAATATATATTACAATTTCCTTTCTTTTTAAAATAAAGTTTCCCCAAACGCTACTATTACTTATCTAATTTCTTTCCCATATTGGTCTATATCATACTTAAAGGTAACGATCGTATCGCCACTACCGAACCTACGCGCCGCAACCATTACTACTCCGCTGATAAGTAACAACGCCGAATTAATTGCTTACATAATTTTCGCCAAGCTTCGTTTCGCCATATTTTCCGTTTGGCCTAAAGTTAAAATAATTATTTCCTTCGCTTTACGCGCGGGGATTATTACCTTCGTTATCGTCGTTATCATAACTAAAACGCGCCGGCCTGGCTATTATAACCCTATAACAACAACGCTAGCCCATATTTTCGCTAATAATATAAATATCGTTTTAAAGCTACTCGCAACTTTCCCATTATTACCGGTATTTTGTCGTCGTCGCATTCGCAACGTTATCGTTTCGCAATCGCTTCGTTTTCGTCGCTCAGTATTTTTAAGATATGCGTTATTTCTTTAAAAAGGCCTTTTACGCGTTATTTCTTACCCTTATTTACTAAGTTGTAAATTCTTTTTTTCATCTCGTTAATTCGCCTTTCAATTAATAATTCCGTTATAATTACGTAATCGTTACTAAAGCGCGGCGTTACCGCATTTAAGCCTGCGTTTAGGTGGTATTAATTTTGCGCGAGGCCAGCCGTACCCCCGTCAACAACTATCGGCATCCTCTCCATCGCGCTACCGTTGCGAAATCGCTGCCGCAGTGCTATATAGGAGAAGCGATAGCGCTGATTTCAATTTTAATCTCTGTTTAATGATTAACGCCGTGGTTTAAGTGGAAAAATCAATTATCTCAAGTTCAATTCAAAAAAACATTGCACTTGAAATATTTAACTCCATAACGCATTTCGTTTATTTTTATCGAAAGCGCCGAAGATTTCGCCTTTTTTTACTTTCGAGTAAAACTTATCCTTATTTTTGCTATAGGCGCCACGAGCCGTGCTTTTTAAAATTTTTACTGTCCGTCTATTAATTCTCCGCATTAATTTCTTATTACTGCGGCATATTTTTCCCCCTATTTATGCCGCGTATAATTAAGATATCGTAAGGATTTTTAGTTAAATTAATATACGTTTTCCAAAAAGCGAGAAAATGATTTACCTCTATATATGGTATGTTAAACATTTCGTAAATAACGTTTAGTTTCATACCGCCGCTTAGACCGGGAATATTTAATTATATATCAAATTTAGTCGTAAGATCGTGGTTACGAATTATTTGCTTTATAAAATCCCTTATAGTTTCGGAAATAGCCCTTAAGAACCTTTATTTACCGGTTTTTAAGGAAAGAATCTCTAGGTTTTTGATAACCCTGGTACTTGCCTGTTTTATGGTAAAATTAACTATCGTCGAGGGGTTTGCTAGCCGAATACTCCTTAGTTAGGTCCGTTTCGAGGTTTGGATCGATATCTATCGGCAGATAAGTGCTGGAATTTCCCTACAAGCGGGTATGGTAGCGTCCTACCGGCGTGAAAAAGGTTTATAAACGTCTGACTTTTAGTAACAAAGCGTTTTTCGCCGCCTCGACTTTATAAAAGCCTCGAAAACATAATAAACGGAATCCGGGTAGAAAGTTTAGCTCCGGATAGCCCCGTTTGGAATCCGGTTTTATTTTTAATATTTTAGCGGTGCATTTCGATATTTAAAGCGTAATAGTAAGTTGCTGTTCGTTGATTTTTGCAGGAATATGATATAAAAGGTTTAATCCTTTAAAACTTTTTCTAAATAGCTTTACTAACCTTTCGATATTTTTTTCGTTTTCTTCGTTTCAAAATTCGAGCTTATTGATTAAGATATTTGCGGTACCCCAACATTTATTATTTCTTTCCGCCGCCAGTTTGTGCTCCCATTCAAGTAACTTTATTCGTTGCATCTTTAGGTATATCTTTATGTCGGCCGTGGTACAGAGATTTTTTTAGCTAGTAGGATATCTTATTTGCTGGTTTTTGGCCTTTAATAATATCCTTTTTCTTTGCCCCGAGGTCTCGAAAATATTATCCCGCTCCGTTTTCGACCCCTTTTATCCAGTTACATTATAAATTACAGCTAAGCTTATCGGACTTATAGCGTAATACTTTAAATACTAGGAAACGGTAACTATAAAACGAAGCAAACGATATACGTAATTTGATTCAAAAAACTCGAAGTCCTTTAAGGCCTCGGCACTCCCTTTCAGGGGATTGCTCCCGAGGACCACGGCGAGCCTCTAAGAAATCGAATATCTTCTCCTACGGGAATTAACGGCCCAAGTTTATCAACTTCTGGGAATGCCCTATTTGATATAATCGAAAGTCCTAAAAGAATAACGGTCGTAAAAAAAAGGCGGCGTTTAACGGGATAAAATAACGAAACTCTTTATGGGATTATTCTTATGTAATATATTACTTACGATTAAACATTAATTATCGGGTTATAATTACAGAAAAAATCCAACCTCGTTTATTGACCGATTAAAACGTTATCGTTTTAATTAAGAAAATCTTAATAATCAAAACTAGCTAAAATATTTTACGAAAGATTACAAATGCGAATATTATCTTAATATTGAATATATTCTGGTACGCGAATAGTTCCTATATCGTTTTCAAGCATATACCTTATTCACTTTCCGAAGTCCGCGTTAATAAATTTCTAAACGAAATACGATTCGCTGTTATAATCGGATAAGTAAGTTGGCTTACATAATTACTAATTGCTCGTATAATTTTAACGTTAATAAATAATAAACGGGCTATCTTACTTAAAGGAGAATAGCTTTAAATACGGTTTATTAATATGTTTTAATATTTTCCTTTCGTTATCCGGCAAACTTAAAATGGGTAAGTAAACCCGTACGGGGTCATATATAATTTTTATTGATGCAAAATAGGCGGGCTAAAACAATTCCAATTGTTAACGTTAAACCAGCTAAAACGGAGTAACATTAAAGGTTTACGTCGGATTATTACGGACGTTATACTAAGAGATAATAAGAAGGATAGCGAAATTGCTAACTATTAAAAACCTTTTAAGGCTATAAATTTTAATCTAACGGCAGCCTCGGCGGTTTCGCTTGCCGAATTTGTAAAGATACGATGGTTCCCGTAATTATAACTTACGTTATTAAATATATTAGCATCCGCTTTTACGACTTCCTTCGACGGAAATAACTTTATAAAGGTTGATAAATCTCGGTATCGTACAAAAGCGGAAAGGATGCAAGCTTATACTTAGAAATTGGCAAAGTAAAATGCTTTCACCTTTTTATGCTTTAATTAATTACTAAAAGACTAACAATGAAAAGATAAAACTTAATAAACAATTATTCGTATATATATATAACCCTGAATTCCCCCAGCTGTTGTTAGATTTCCATAGCTTTAATTAAGCATTATTAATATTACTGCGACATATCTTAAAACTCCCTTACTCGTTTTCCTATATTAATCCTTGCAGGGTAGCCTTACTTTCTGTCGTGACTTTATTTCTTATATTGTGGCAGGCCTTTAGGATTAAACTGTATAAACTTTTATTTATAGTTTATACATATAGAATTAAGCTTTAAACCTACGGAACATAGCTCGAATATAAGTAATTATCATAATTTAATTAATTTACTAAGGATAAAAAAATATTAAAAGAAAAAAAGAAAATTAAGGACGAAAAAAACAAAGCAAGCAAAAGGCGAAAGTTTAGAAAAAGTATTTAGGGCGGGAGCTTTAAACGTGTCAAAAGGATCCAAAAATAGATTTTTTTATTAAAAATCCATTTAGTACAAAGTAGGTCCGGGATTTCAAAAAATAAGTTATCGCCGACTTATAGTTATATAATACAAAAACACTTTTAAAGCCATAGTGATATTCAAGTGCGATATGGCGATTATTGACGAATTGCTAGAAAATTTCGAAAATATGCAAGAAATGGAAGACCTTAAGTAGTTCATAATATTAAAAAATAAAAAAGTTGCATTATTATAAGAAATAAAGCACTTTAACAAAGCCTCGGATAAGATAATAAAACTCCTTTAAGACGTAATTATAATAACTTCTCTCCTTTTAAATACCGTGGACATAATAAAAAAAAACAATTTACAGCGGATCGAAAATAGTTTGCATATTAGGGAGTAAACGAAATTAAAAAAACAGTAGTTAAAATGGAGCAACTTAATTAAAAAAGGGGTTAATTTTAATAACTTAGCTTTATACGTAATTCGGGATACTGAGTTATACTTCCGAGGAATTTATTTATTTGATTATATCACCGTATCCATAATGCTTACCAGATATTATGGAAAATTAACAAATTTATATAACTCGTAAACAATTTTCTTAAATTTTCTGAAATATCGTTTATACGTTTAGCCCAGTTCTTAAAGCCTAAAGCCGTTTTTCGAAGCTTTTAATTTCCGATTGTATGCTTTCCATTATCTTTTCCAGATTTTCGAATTTCGCCTAATTCTGGTCCACCCGCTAAAGCCATAATGGGCACTATAGCTATTTAACTACCCTTTCCAAATTATTTACCCTATGTATCCATAAAAACAGATCTGATTCGGGCTTTTATAATACGGGTTCTTAAAAAGATCGTAATAGTATATACGGCATTAAGGAAAAATCCGCTTAAAGTATAGATATAAGGGATGGATCAAGCGGAAACGGTAAGGGAGTGTCCGTCTGAAAAAAAGGATAAAAATTAAGAAAGAAAGAGCTCGGTTAAGAACTAAAAGAAGAGACCTAATAACAAGGCGTAAAAAGTATCGTAGCCAGAAATATTAGGATCGGTTTCGAAAGTCTTAGACCAATTGCCGGGCTGCTAACTCTAACAAAAACAGGTATTAAAAAGTGAGGGCAAATCTTTGGGATCCATAATACAAGAGGTAATAATAGGATAAAATAATAAAAACCGATTCGAAATTTAATTTAAAATGGAAAATTAATACCTTCTTATAAAATATAATAGCCCGATAACACCGTAATTAATTCATAATTACATCCCGGAAATGTGCTATTTTTGGAAGCTTTCTTTTACTAGTATATTATTATCTGATGTGATTAATTTTAAATAAGCCATTATTTTATAATTATTAAACGCCGAGTTTATATTAATTAGCCAACAAATCTTAAAGAGCATACATTATCCATCGATAGACCTATATAAATAATATACGTTTTTAACCCCCTTCGTGTTCTAGGCGTTATAACCGATTACTAATTAAAATCGTCTATTTACCGCTTATATATTCGAAAAAGTTACCGTACTGTATAAGGGCGTTACCTTTGCTTCTAACCGTAGAATAGATTAGTTATGCGGAATTTAACTAAAATTAATTTGGCTAGTAATGGAATTATGTCCTACTTAATACGTTTATCGATATAAAACCTTTATTATAACAACTGCTTAATGCTTTTATAGACTAGATATTTTTGTATTTTTAAAATATAATCTTTTTTGCTAAAGATTAATACTATATCGGAAAACTTTAAATAAGTCACCACCTACCAGAAAAAGGCAGTATATAATATAAAGGCTGCTTTATATAACGATAACCTAACCCCGAAATTTTTAACTAATATTTCGAAAAGTTAACCCTTTTCCGATAATAACCGAAGGTAATATTAGCATATATTATCTGCTTACGAATTATTAACTGGATATTATTTAACTTTTTACTGTACGTAGAAAAAGATTACCTTTGAGTTTTTTAATATACTTATGGATTATTCCATTATTATGCGATATCCGTATGATTAGCAAAACGTAGCTTCATTTTGGAAAAAGAAATACAAGCTTATATAGAAGAACTATAGGAATTTAGAAAAGAAATATGAAGACGCCTTAGCAAAAAGCTTTATGTTAAGCGTTGAAATTATGAGCAAGAACGATATTATCGGAATGTTAAAGCAGAAAATTTATAAATCGGAGGTACGAATGATTAGGTAAAATGTTACTACTCGGAGATGACCGTCTGGCGATAGGGATTGATATATAAAGTAATTTATTAAGTTGTTTATGTAAAAGTAAAGGCATAAATTACAACCATTTTTAGATATAATATTTTATATTATACGAAGCTGATAACGTATGTAATAAAATAATTTTATAATTATATAAAATATAAACGCTTATATATTTCGAGTAAACAACATAAAAAAGAAAAAAGAAATAACTCCAAAACGATTAAAGCTAACTTTTTTAACTTATAACCTTAAAGTAATTTTTATTTTTAGTTAAAAGTGGCCCAGTTTAAAACCCCTGTAAAGATAGTTATATATAGAGGAAGTAAAATGCTACTACGAGCTCGAAAATAGTTCTTTTTAACTTTACATAATTAAATTTAATCTATTTAATTGCTATGGCTCGATTAAAAAAGATGGAGAAAATGACGAAGGAAAAGAACCAGCAAAAAAAGAAGCGGTTAGATGGGTTATAAAAGAAATGTGTTAAGTTTAGCGCCGATTGTAATATGGATGTGAAACTTTTTATTCGCGATCGCGAGAATAAGTGGTGCAGTATATTGATTATAGTTGATAAATGGTAGTTTTTGTATATTGATTTCGTAAGGCGAAGATAACGAATAGGTATAAGCAGTCTAACTAATTGCCTTTGAGATAAAAAGTTATCCGCCGCCAATTATTATTAATCCGGATAAATTTTTAAAAAAGGAGAAATAAGAACCGCAAATGCATAAAAAAAGTTCAGTAGATCGTTTAAAGAATTCGAATATCTTTATACCCCCCAAATTGAAATTATCTTAAAAAGAGAAGATAAAAGAGGCTACTTTAGTAAAAGTAGCGAACGGGAAATTCTCCAACTTAATTATAAGACCGTTTTCGGATACCATATTCGTTTTAAAAATACAAAAGTTATCTTTAGTTATTTAGGATAAAGATTTTATATCTAGACCACATATTTAAAATTATGGAATATAATGTAAAGTAAAGAATAGCGGAAAGAAACATAGCACTAGTATTTTTAAAAAGGCTTCCTTTTCCCAGTTCTATTGATAATATAATCCCCTACTACCGAGAATTTACTGTTTCGCTAGAGGATTCTTTAGATACATTTTCAACTGCTAAAAATTAGCCAACCCCGCCATTAAAAGATATGATTAAAATAATGGCTAATGAGATTGAATGTATTCGAGGCGAATTAATATACCGCCGAAAAATGCAAACCCTCGGCGAAGAGCTACATGAGGAAGTAAATTATATTTTCGAATGTTTAAGAATGGCGGTTATTAATTTTAAAAGAGGACGCGAAGAAGTTAATAAAAAGAATTAATAATGGCAATTTTATAGAGAATTTATATAAATACATTAGGTTTATTAATTTTAACATATAATTAAGGTATAAATTTCCGTTTAGTTTTCTTTTCCCTAAAGCTTTAAGTAACTGCTATATTATAATTTATTAAATTTAATAAAGTAAACTATATTAATAATT
Organism: Monosporascus sp. GIB2; assembly: GCA_004155935.1. Classification (NCBI taxonomy): domain Eukaryota; kingdom Fungi; phylum Ascomycota; class Sordariomycetes; order Xylariales; genus Monosporascus; species Monosporascus sp. GIB2. The sequence continues at coordinate 174,935 of QJNV01000056.1, forward strand.
TAAATATTATAGCATTTATTTATCGTAAATCCTTTTTGAAATTTTTACGTCCTTTTACGTCCTGCTTACGTCTTCTTACATCCCCTTACATCCCCTTATATCACCTTATATCCCCTTATATCCCTTTACTTCTTAAAAGCTAATTTATAACAGCAATTTTTTAGCTTCAAAAATATCTGCACGCTATCTAACAGGCTGTAACGTAGCTGGAGGCTTGTTGCATACCCTTTTATAAGGTGGATTTGGGTGTCCAAACTCTAATTGGGGTTTGGAATTGCTAATCTTTTGATATTGTAGCTAGCGTCGTACCCTTGTTATCTTACATAGGTGGCCGCAAAATCTTATTAACGAAGTGAAGTAGTTTATGTTAATTTTATAAGAAATAGAACTGTAATAAAAGTTAAGGTTATATTAGAAGATTTTGTATAGGAAATTAGAAAGAGAGATATAAGTTATGTTTTAAAAGTATTATTAATAATATATATAAAGCTACAGAAGTTTAATAATAACTGAGAGAATTTAAAGTTATATATATATGCGAATAATGAATTAGGTTAAGGTGATTCCGTTTTGATTAGTGCGGATGTTTAAAGTAAATTAATATACGGGTATGAGTTCATAAGATATAGAAAGGTAGACGAATATATTTATAGTTTTGAACTTAGGTGATTAATGAGACCGAAAGCATAGTAGGTGGTGATGTTTTTGGTATTTAACGTATAACGAAAAGAGTTTTTTAATTTATATAAAAGATTCGATTAATTGATTAACCGAATCCGACTGTAATATCTTGCCTTATTTTAATAATCGTTTATTAAATATTTTATTATATTATTAATCTATAGGTAAATAACATACAGAATTAAAAGAGTTTGGAAAAGTATTGTTAATATTTGCTACCGCGAATAGGGGTGGACCCGCTTTTATCCGGTGTTTATCTTTAGATTTTATACGGGGGTAGTATTTTTAACTTTTTTATTATAGTTACTGATTTAAAAAACCTTTTTATTGTTGTATTAGTTGTAAGGTATGTAAATTAACCTTCAGACGATAAATGAAAACAACCTTTTATTTTTTAATTTAGAGATTACTTTTATAGCTTTACGTAACTTGATATATTTCTTTACCTTATGTGCCTTTTGAAATTTCGGCTTTTTGTTTTAAGAAAATGATATATTTAACAAAAATATTTACGACTTAGGTCGAATCGTTATTAGTGTATAGCAACCTTTTGCAGGTAAGTGTATTATATATATATTAGGATAGTTTTTTAAACGTTTATATAATAGAATATTCGAATTTTTTAAAGATTTTATGTTTAAAGATTCCTATATTTGCTTAGTTATATGCTGAAAGTATTTTAAGTTATTTTAAAAAAAGTAGTAAGGCTGAACGGGGTATGCAAATTATTAAGCAGGATTCCAACGTCGACTTTTTACTGAAAAAAAAGGGACTATAGGCTTTAAATATGTTAACTTTTGTTAAACGTAGGCAGATTTTAAACCACCGGACAGAACAAAACCTTGCGGCGAGCTAGCGCAACGTATCGGCGATTAATAGGCCTTGCCTGGAGCTAATCGCTACCAAAATTAAAGTTGGACAAGTTGGTAGCGACTTTAAGGATGGTAATAAGTAAGGGTACAATAATAATAATTCTATTTTTACCCTTAAAAAGTAATTGCTAAAGAGTTCAGATTCGGCCCAATCTTATAGAGAGGTTCTTTTTCCGGATATTCCTATATATAGCGTTATTTAATTTTTACCCTTTTTAAACGACGATGTAACATGGGCAATATTTGTTATAAAGGAAAATAACCGCCAAGCATTTCCGCTTTACCTTAAGGCTTTAAAGGAAGATAGGTAGGACATATTAACAGATCTCGTGTTATTTGAGCAATAACGAATATCGGCAAGTGCATATATGCCAACTAAGGAAATTCATAAAGATATTTTTACATAGATTAACGATATTATAAATATATTATGCTCGCTTATATGCAATAGCGACGGGTTACAAAGCCCTTTAAGTGTTATTATCTTTTTTGAAAGCTTTTTTTTTGGAAATGATTAACGTAATCGAGAATCTAAGCTAGTTTTATATACAGCTACCGACAACAACCTATTTAAATATTTTTAACAGTTTTTCCCAATTAATAAAAGCGCATAATAAAACTATTCCTTTTTAGGTAGCCTCGGCCTGGATTGCAGCCGATTTAGTTGCTTGGTCTGGAATAATATAGTCCCGCCTTTTAGAAATCGGCGTTTTACGTTTTTAACTGGGGACGATATTAAATTTAATCGACTGCATAGGTATCTCGTATTGGTATGAAGCGAAAAAGTTAGAATCATTTCAAAATTCTCGTACGAAATGCGGGCGTTTAATAAAGCGCCTAATTTTATTAATTTTAAATGCTTCACTAAGCGGTGAGAGGCTTAATTAATAAAAACCTGGATCAATTTAAGGGATATCGAATAACGGTATATTATAAATATCGTTAAACGAGAAAAGGAAATAGCTTATTTGGGCAAACCAAAAAGGCCGAAAACTCCGCAAAATGATATCGAAAGCTGGATTATGGATTTTATTAAGACGAAAAGTTTGGTAAGTTAACTTATTACTAATAATTTACAGGTTATCTTATTAAAGGTTACGTTAGGAAATATATAAATTGTAATGTTAAATTCGATAATATGTTAGCTAAAGTTAGTTCGCTTCCATATAACGAACGCCTACTTCCTATTCTTAATAAGTAAGTCGAATTGTTTGTACATAATGGGAAAACAAATATAGTCATATTTTTATCCTCACTTAATTCGGCAGATGTTACGCAAGAAGTGCTAGAGCTACGTGTAAAGCTGGGGACAGAAAGTGTAAGTTCTACGTCTCTTATTTTTGAAGTAAATCTGATCCGAAGTTCTATTAAGAATCCCGTTTCGGCTAAATCTTTAAGTATCGATGTTAGTCGTTTAGTTGGACGGGTAAGTTAGTTATTTACGAAATTTATCTTTAACGACGAAGATTTAATGATAATTAATGGAAAGATGGACCTGCTATATAACTTATTTAAAAAATTCCGCTTTAATTAATAGCTCGATATGGAAGTTATCGTAACTGTTATGCAATTAATCGATAAACCTTTTTTTGTTAGATATTTTCTTAGCGTTTTACTGGATTAAGAACGAGACGGTCGTTAGGTTTTTATCGAAAAACCATTTGGTCTTTGCAAGAGAAAGATCGATAATAAGAGATTTTAGGACCTTATTAAGCCGTTAGTCTTTTTTTCTTCCTATTAATACCAGCAACAACCATTTTATTTTGTTGGAAATTAATTATTAACATAAGGCGATATACCATTACGATTTAATAGCAAGTTATAACGGCATTAATATAAAACGTAAAAAGTTTATTGGGAAACCATAGGGCCGTATTAGAGCCGTCATAGAAATAAGTTTATAAATATTACCATAAAAAGATTTATTAATCGGTTATAGGAGAAGTTTCGCGATTTTAAGTTTATATATTAAGATTTGATATGTACGGGTTTTTCTTATTAGCGTACCATATCTGACCGTGTTTATTAGCTTTATTTATAGCAGATTAACGGTTTATCTTATGGGCCGATAGTAATACGTAACGCTAGGTTGCGGATGAATAGGTTAAATGTAGGTACTTGGGACGATAAGGTAAATCTTGAATGATGTCATAAGGAACTGGTCGAGTTGTTCGAAACGGCGCTTTTGTATGGCGTAATGCAGTTAAAAGCGGCGTGGCGCAAAAGCATTACCACGTATCCTTAGAAAAAGAAGAAAGGTTTGGATTCTTATCCGGGCCGAGAAGTTCCCTTTAATTAAGAGGTTATTATTTTAAGCGACTTGGACGACGGCGATATACCTAAAGGCGAAAATGATTATTTACAGGATAAAACCGTTAGCATCCGGTTAAAGATAGCTAAGTAAAGCTATTTTGACGATACGAATAAATTACTCGAATAGGAAGATATGCTGAAGTATTTTAAAAACGATTTTAGAATAAAAAAAAATATTGTAATTATTAGTGGAGTAAGTATATTTATTAATACAGGTAGTACCTGTAGTTATTTTATAAAGCTACTACTATTTTAATTATTCGTTATTAGTTAATAATTTTCGGAGCATTTTTCGAACGAATAAATTTAACCATATAGTATTCGATTTATCGGCTTCCTTTAGAGTTGACTTTGCGAAGGAGTTATATGCGATTATGTTAAAATATTTAATAACTGGCACCGGGTTGGATTTTATACTGTTTGATTACTTTGCGGAATGTTTGGCCTAATCTGGCCTTTTTTTATATTATTATATTCAAAATATTAATTGTTATTATTTTAAGCTTAAATACCTCCTAGAGAAAACGATTTAGGTTTATAACTAAGTAAATACCTTAATATGCCATAAAAACCTTTGCTATACTGTACGGGTTTCTACGTAATCGTTTAACTGTTTGGTGGTATTTTTATGCCCCTAATGCGAAAAAGAAGAAGAGATTCGCTAAGGGCAAGGGAAGCGCTTACGAGGGATAGGATTTTTCCGTATAAATGTTTTACTTTATGGAGAAAGATTACCCAAACGAATCCGAAATTATGGGTTTATTCGAGTAAAATCATTAGCAGCTAATCGATGTTATTATTATTATAGGAACGCGTTTAAAAATAGGTTCTTTTAAGTAATGTGTAAAACGGCTTTATAAGACGGTTAGATTACGTTTTGCAGACGGTATAACCGTATGGCTAGATAAGAAGGACTTAAATCCTGGCCAGAACTTTAATTTTTTTATTAAGTATATAATTATTAGAGATTATGAGAAGTTCGCTATTTTATTACGTTAAGTGGAAATAAGGTTTGGTGTTAAGAAGTTATTATTAGATGGAAAAACTTGAAAAGGTTTAAACCTATACGCGTATGTAATTATAGATGCTATATATCTTTATTAAAGTTTCCTTAGTTTATATTAACAGCTATAACGTTATATTACATAGTTTCTTATAAGATAGATATAATTATAGGTTAAAAATTACGTTATCGCAATACGCGCGCCTCGTTAGTAATACTTTTATGATATTCTTATATCGTCCGTTTTTAGACGTTTCCAAGCCCGGCGTTTATTGATTGCTTTATATGTGTTTAATAGATTTGTTTTTATTAAATATTGTCCTAACCATAATTCTTAACTAATTAAATTACTCCCTTTTTTTACATTCCCCGTTCCGAATATTGACAGCTTTTGGGAATATTCCATTTGGAAATATGCAACCGTAAATCTTTTGCTTAATATTTCGTATCGCCGTAATATTTTTTGTTTCGAATTTAAATATATGCTGTTGCGTAAGCCTAAGAGGTTAAGGGTGCTGAATATGTACGTTTCCGAACTTTGCGAACGGCCTACCGTTGAAATACATTCGATTATTTGTAGGTGAGAAGGCGAATTTTATTGTATTTTTCCAGATTTCGATTTCGTTATTTGTTTGTATAAAAGCTTATCGTCGTCCGTATAGAGTTGGAAAGTTGTTAGTATCGTGATATTTTCGATAGTGCCTTTGTTGTGCATGAGAATGTTCCGGAGCGTTAGTTTATGGAAGCCTTAAGTTTTATTATTAATAAATTAATCGCTTTCGAGGTGGGCTTTAAGATGTCGGTTTACGAAGTAAGTTGTGTTTTCGGAGAAAAATAGCCGAGTGTTAGATTTTGGAAGGGGAAGGATCTTTTTTTCGGTTAGTTGCCCGTATGGCGCGCGGATAACTTTAGCATTAGACCTTAACTGAAAGCTAATGGAAGACTCCTTTTGTGAGGTTAAATTCGCAGTTTGTATAACCTCGCCGTTGCCGTGAATTTTTAGGACGAATACCATCTTGACGGAATTCTGCAAATTAAGGCGGATTTCCGCGCGGTTCGAGGTATGTAATGGAATAAATTCGGAAGTACTTTTAAAAAATAGGCCAAATCCCGGCATTTTATTACGGAGCGTAATTAATATAGTTTCTCGGTATTTTCGAACATACCGCGGATTATTAAACTTGGTGCCGTCGAATGGTAAAAAGGGTTATACATTAACTTGTTACGGCTGCACCATACCGCTACACCACCAGGGGCATTGGCAAAAGATCGGTGGAATGATCGCAATCGTGGCAATTATTCTGGGGCTTACAGCTGCATATATACTGGAGCTGTCACGGTAGACCCCAAACCGTAACATAACTATCCCATGGCTTATGTTAAAAACGCTAAGATAGTATAGCTATTTTTTAAAGTCAGCTATGGATAAAGTAATAAAGCTATAAGTAAAATATTTTTATAGATCCTCCGTGGTTGATTGATAGAGATGTGTCGTTGTTTTCTATGTCGACTGTCTTGGGTCGACCTTGATTTAACTGATGGGATATTTTCGGTTTTTGCAAAAAAGCGGAATAAAAATTAATGATTATCTTTAGGAAAATCGATAAACTATTAAAAGTTTAGGCGGGGTGTGTAGGTTTAAACTTGCTGAATCCGGGCCGGAAGTCCGGTTTATATATACAGCTGACCCCATTTTCGGTTTTAAAGAGTCCGAGCGGAAGCCGGCGGGTTACGCGGGTAAAGTGAAACCTTGTCGAGATAGCCATATACGCCTTTTAAATACGTCATTATTGGCAAAAGTCTGAGGTGGATTATAACGCATGAATTAGTTATGAATGTTTAATAGCTAGTTAAGCGGTTATACCGTTTGTATTCTTTAGGTAGGTGTATATGGTGTGCAGAAATTGTCCCCCCCGTTATCTAACGAGGCCAAGCTTTATATACGAAATAAGTCATTTTAATAAGATGTTAAAAATAATTTCGCCCGTTTTTTAAGTAATAGTACGTATGGGAAAATCTGCGCAGCCCAAATATACGTAGAATATTTAAAAGGTAAAGATAATATTTTTATGCTTTTAAATATAATAGCAGGTATGTTCGGGATTTTGTTAGTGGTTTATATCTTACAGACCTATCATTAAGGATATTACGGTAACGGATATTAGGTATTATTATACGTCGTTAACAAACCGATTTTAGCTAAGTATTCCGTAAACATTTTTCTAGCGGATATAAAATAAGGAGTAAATAAAATAGAATTTATTGGTAAAATTAGAATTGGCAGATTAATAAGGGTTTTATACGCGGCTTAGTAACTAGGGAAAGTTTAAGGTAACACCCCAATATTTAATATAGTATAAGACTTAAGTTACCGGTTCCCTCCGGTAACCTATAGAAATGCCGTATTAGGAAATTTGATTGAAAAAATGAGTTAGGTATAGGGGGACGATAAGGCAGAGTAAGAAAAGGTAAGCCCAAAAGTTGAGGGAAGTAAGGTAAGTACCATCTAGGTAGCGAGAATTTCGGCGGCCGTTTACGGCCAACCTTTTGGAATTAATCCCATCCCTAACGGATTTGCGAAACCTGGCATATATTTCATGATATGAAGTAGAGATATTCGAGTCGTTATCCGAAGTGCTATTGTACGAGGTGCCGTTATTTAAGGAATGTTTAATCGCGTTTGTGGTAATAGGAGAGACTTGTGGTATTATTTGGGGTATTAGTATGTGGTATAATTAAAGGTAAAGTACAAGGCCCTAAGTTGGGGTTATACGCTTGCCGCGATGAGTACGGTAGCGAACTAATGATTTTAATTTAAGTGATAATGAAATTTTGGTTTAAGCTCTAGATGAAAGGTGCCATCTTATCTTTCTCGGCCGTAAGTCGAGATAAGAAGTTAATGGTTTGGACGTTTATTGCGATGACGTCCGAAATATTAAGATTTGGTAAGCTCGGAGATTATTTGGATAATAAGTGAAATTTCCATTGTAGAGATTTTATGGATCCGTTGGAATATTTCCCATGATAGAGTTTAGGAATACCAGGGGATAACTTCTTAAGGATTTTAATTAAAGTATAAAGGCTACCTTATATTAACTCTCGAAAGTCGAAGTCGTATTCTAGCCATGCATTAAGCAGTTGCCAGTAAGGTTTTGGGCGTAATAATAAGACGCGAGTAATTAATTTTTTTATTTAGCCGTAAGGAATCGGTTTTTATTATTATTAAAGGTACCGAACTTGGCCGTAGGTCTGGAAGTTGCATTTTGTGCCATCGTGCGATGCATACGGAATTTGCGATAAGTTGTAAATATATAAGAATTTGTTAATCAGTGTTTGTAGGAGATTTTAGGCGGTTGGGCGAAGTTTGAGGTACGGTAGAAGGTTCGGTGGAAAATTTGGTAGAAAGGGGATAATTGGTATTAGTCGCATTGGTAGATATTACGTGAGGCTACCGCGTCGCCGCGGCAAGCACAATATGCCCTCGTTTTAATAGCGTCAAATTTGCAATTGTTTATAGCGGTTTGCAACAACTTATCCGCATTCCATACAACACGCTGGCACCCGGCAAGTCGGAATGCCCCTAGCTGGTTGACCTATGTAACAGTTACTAGAACGCGTCTGCAGTGGGCTCGTGCGCCTTACCGGGTTGGTTGGCTTTTTATGGGATTAATGGATTTATTTTGACATAACTTAATTATATACGCATCAATATATTAATCGCAAAATATTAAAGTGTTGCGGATTTTAACATAACAATATATACGACCTAGGTTTTATTAAAACACGGATAAACAATATCAATATAATATAATTTATTATAATTTATAAAATTAATATAACGCCTTAATAATAATATGTAATTATTTAATTATTTTACCAAAATATATGCATTAATAAATTGACGCCCGTAACAAATTACCTGCTTCGCAATATCTAAATACGTTAAACTATTTTTTAGCATCTAATTCTGTCATCCTAATTTTTATCCTTAAAATAACACCGTTTTTTCTCTTTATAATCGCTTTTGCGGCCCGGAGGCGCCTTAAATCGCTAAATATTCTTAATTATTTTACGTATAATTCGAAAATAAAAGTAACTAATTCCTTTCGCAATACAATTGGAACATATATTTTCCTTTAAGTCCTTCTTATTATGATATCTTTTATAAGGGTATATGCCGCCGTTAATATTGTTTCTTATTTACCGGTTATAAAGATCGTTATTATCACTTTACACAGTACGGAATCGAGAAACTATAAAACTGTCGAGTAAATTATCGTTTTTAAAAAAGATACGGTCGGTTTTAACGATAAATTCCATATTTGCGTATACCGGCGACGATCGTTTCGATACGAATTAGCCCAGATGGGGATCCTTATAGATATAGCCAGCCAGGCTATCGATCGTTAACCCTTTATAATTCCGTAATCCTTATTTAATCGTAAACTATGCCCAATTTTAATTATTATTCTTATCGGAATTAATATTAATAATCCCCTTAAATTAAATATGTACTTACCTTAAAATCCTTTTCCTCCGTTTTGACCTAAATTTATTTACTTTTATATTATTAACGAAGCGGTAATCACGGGATAGATTTTAATTTTAAATATTCGACCTTAAAATTATTACTAATAATAAATACTAATATAAGGTTAATTTAATTAATTTATTAAGCCAAAATATAAAAGTAAATAAAATAATATAACATACCCTATTTAACATTAAAACTATTTATACTTTCAGAACTATCTCGACCCGACTAGCTTTATATAATTCTAACGGAACCTAGGTATTATATAATATCGTTAATAAAAAGCGATAATAACGATAAGTATAAAATAAATAAGATAATTATTTACCAGTATTGGTAGTTACAGGTCCATATTTTATAAAAATATATAAATTATTTAATATAGCGGTATTAAGCCCGGTTATAACAAATATAATAATTAGTTAAACCTATTAATTATATTAAGAAATATCCGATATATAATAATTTACGGTTAAGGGTACCGGCATTACCTTATAAAACGCTGCCAATTTGGAAATACGTTTTACCTATTATAATATTACCTGCGATATTATTATAAATAAACCCGTCTGGCGAAATAAAAGTTAAAGTATTATTATTTACCTTATTAAACGTTTGAAATACGCGGGGTCGAGGTTCCGTTTATAAATTTCTAAACCGACGGAATTACGGGTAATTTACGATTCATAATATTATTATTAATTATTGCGCTTATGTTATAATAATAATAAGTAATAAAGATTTTATTTATTTTTAAGGTTAACCCTAACGGCCTATATTTTCGTAGTAACTCGGTTAGCTAAATTAATTGCGTTCGCGTTTAAAAGTAACAAATTATTCAATATTTCCATATATATTAAACTAAAAGACTTTAAAAAAAAAGTTATGTACGTTGCTTTTGTCTAGGTATACTTTTTGCAATAAAGTCGATAATTTTACGGCTTAGGCGGTATCCGAGTTATTTCGAATTTATATTAAAAATGCAAAATTAAAATAAGCGTTTAGGTAATATTTAAGTAAATATCGAAGGATAAATTTACTTTAGCGATTACGTATAATATTATAACCTAAATTACTTTTATTATTATTATTTTAAGGATATAAATATATAAACCTACCTTTTTAAAACTTACGTAATAAGTTATTATTATTTCCCGTTATAATATTATTATATTTAAATATGTTATAACGGGAATAATAATAAATAATAATAAGGCGTTAATAAACGTTAATATAATATATTTAGGTAAAAGGTAAATACGTAATAATAAGTATTACACGGGAAAAATAAATAAGCACCTAATAAAACGTATAATAAGAATTAATAAAATGTAATAAAAATATGTAAGTAATGTTAATAAATAACGCTAATATTAAAAAAAATTCGTACGCATATAAAAAAAAAGATTTAAATAATTACTACTGGCAACGAAAAAAAGGGATTAATATAATAAAGATGTTTTGATATGTATATATAAAAAAAGGTTATATGCGCGTAATTAGGTTTTGTATATGGAAAGGGAAAGCATAAACCTGCCGTACCTTTAAGTAGTTTTTTTTATTTAAATTACTTTATTAATATAAAATTTGACCTCGTCCATATTATACGTATTAATTATTACTTTAAATAATTTAATACATATCTGATAATACTTTTACATTCCTAGAAATATGGCATAATTGTTCTATTTATAATTACCACCTTCCTACCGTTTATTAAGGATATTATACGCTAACGAAGGTACTCCCCGATAGCCACGATCGTATTCATATTACTATCAAATTTGGGACGCTGCCGGTCGGGTATTATAAAATAAAGCAATATCTTTATACTAATTTCTTGGTTTAATCAAAATTAAGAAATTTTAAGTTAACCGGATATATTATAGTCGGCTTAAAGCATGTTATTAATATTAATATACCGTTAAAAAATACTTAATAAATTTTCTTAACGGATATGTTTAATATATTTTCTAACTATTTCTGCCGTTTATAACCTAGGTTTAATCGTTAACTTTTCGCTTATTTAAATGGTGTACCTCTATCGGGTGCCATTATTCGCTTAAGTTTCTCGTCCGGAGCTTTAAATTCGCTTGCGCTCGCATTACCTCTCGAACTGCTCTAGTACCTCCCGTTTGCACCCTAAGCACTACGCGTTATCTCGGAAAGTTAAGTAAGAAAATATAATAACGTCGTTATTATTGTTTAGATTAAACCATTAAATAAATTAAATTCTAATATAACTAATAACCCTTAATAACGGTTCTTCGTTATCCCTATCGACGTGCTAATCCTTTATAAAAAGTAACTTCATTATTTCTAATTTCGGCTTATTATTAAGCTTTACCGTTATTAAATTATTACGCTAACCGTTAAAAATATCGTAATTAGGATTAAAAGAATACCAGCTTTTCTGTTAACCGTATATATAACCAACGTAACCTTTTTATATAGCTTACTACAAGGTATCGTCCGACGATATAATATAACTTTTAAAAAGCCTTTAACAGTTTTTACCTCCCGGTTTGGCTTTTTTTCGGGTTATATATACCGCCAAGGCAAGGAGATTATCGGCATACTTGTTATTAAACCTTATACCTCGAACCTTCTCGTTTAATCCGATATTTCGAACTTGGGGTAATTTCATAAGCATATCGAACATAAAAATATATAGCTTATTTAACATTTTAGTAATATCCCGGATAATAATTTCTAATACGTTAACTTTTATATACTGCCGTAATTATTTCGGCGTTTTTCTACCTCGATTAAAAGGACGATAAGATTTGGAGTTAAAGGCGGCTACTTACATATATAGTCAAGCTGCCTCGTTATCGTTACAATTTTCACCACTTTCGTTTTTATGGTTAGCGATATATAGCAATAAAAAAAAAACAATTTTGCTCCGAGGCCGATCGTACGAAATTATGATAAAAGCTTATTATGACAGAACTTGGCAAACTCGTTAGGCCAGGTATTAATATCGTTACGGAAAATATTATTTTCGTATTACGTTATATTTAAGTACCTTTCCGGGTGGAGAGAAAATAATAAAAAATCCGTATCTTACAAATTGCTTTTTTCATAAAGTAATTATTTTCTGTCTTATTAAGCGAGAAAAATATTTTAAATAAGCCGCATAATAAGATACCGGATAAGTTATACCTTTTATCCCGAGCGCGATAATATTTGGAAAAAACCGAGCTTTTATCTAATTAGTAGTAATAATTAACTCCGTTTTTTTCGCGATAACGTTATCGTCGGGTATGTAAAGTTTATGGTTACGGTTAGCGTCCAAAATTATAATTTAAACTTAATATAAAATATTTTTCCTTTTATTTTAATTTTATATTATCTTAAAAATTTATGTATACCGATTTAGTTAAATTTAAAGCTGGTATAAGTTACGATCTGTTATATCGGTCGTTTTAATTTTACCACGAGGCTAATAATTATAATTTAGCTGGAGAAATACGGTGCTAAATGTTTAAAAGTTATTACTTAATTTTATTTTAATATAAATGAGGTAATTTTTATATTTACTATTATTTCTAAACCGATTTAACTTAATTAGACCGGATATTAACTGTAATAAACGTTAATAAATATCCAAAATTATACTGGAATTAAATAGCACGTTTATTTACATTAAATTTACCGGCATTTTAATTATTAATAAAAACAAGTTTTAGTGGCGTATTTATATATTAAATATTAAACTTGTTACTTTTAGCCTTAGGCCGGTAACGGTTAAACTTTTTAACGGTATTTTCATATTTTTTATTAACCGATTGAAATTATTATAATTTATTTAATATAACTCGCGTTAATAATTAAATTCGAGATTTCTTTAATCCTTATTTATTAATAACTTAACATTACGGTTATTTTACAAATTCCCGAGATAAAAAGGTTTTTTTTATTAAAAAAAGCCAAATATAATATAATACCGAAAATAAAACCAAAAACTTTAATATTTTAATACTGGCGTTACGGTAAATAAAGTATATAAAGCGTAACATTTATAATAAACCTACTTTCCAGGATATAAATAATATTAAAGGGTATTTTAATAGCGCCGTCGGTATTAACGATAAACTTTACCCGTCCTTATATAAGATTTTTACATATATCTTTTCTTTCGCGATAAAGGCGATACGTACCCGACCTAAAATTATCTCCTAATCCTTTAATTCGAACGTATCCCGATATCGATACTGCGGATTAACGGGGGCCACGGTTATTAATTACGTTAATAGATTTAACGCCGAAAAGCCGGGCGACAAAATCTGGCTAAAACTATTAAAACGGATTTTGCGCCGTTTAAACGGGACCCTATTAATCGCCTTATTTTTATTCCTGTTTTTGATTTTTTTCAGTTTTCGCTTGCCGGTTAAGTTTTATTTCTTAATCGAGGCATTCGGAGAGTATAGGCCGCCTGGCTTGCTTAGCGTCGCTGGGGTTTTGGTTTATAGCCGCTTGTAATAACGTATGGCCAAGGCGGGTGAAAAATCCGGCTCCTACTTTTGGGCGCGGTTATAGTATGGTTGCGCCGAGCGATTCGGCGGCGTTTCCGTAATACGAACAAAAAGCTGCATTCGGTTTACCGGCATTTTTGGTATTAAGGTGGGATTAGATACTTTAGTTAAGTTGTTATAAATAAAACGTACATATCGGCAGCTAGGGGTTACGGGCGGTGGTATGCACGTTTTTATTTCCGGGGTACTGGTTAAGGGATTAAATACGGCTTTATTAACGTGGGGTTACGGAGATTATGCCGATACGTAAAAAGTAATTAAGTTAAAAAACTTACCAAAACATAACTTTTGTTACCGAAAGTAAGGCTATTTTATTATTATTATTATTTTTTAACTGCAAAATAAAACATTTAATAATTAATTTGCCGACGGATTCCGCTTTTAATTTAGTAAGCTCGTTTGGGTTTCCGGGGGCGGAAATTTACTTTAATAAAATAAGTGCTTACGGTAAATACCGGATATCGATTACTTTTTTTTTAACGATAAGTAACTTATTTAAAGTTTGTAAAGTTAGTATTTCTTAAACGGAACAGCCGTATCGGGCTTTTGCTAGTTACGTATTAAAAAAGTATATATTTAAAATAAAGGCGTAATGCCGAAACCGGCTTTAATAATTAATTTATAATACTTTCGATATTAAACTTTTATTTTAAAAAAAGGTCAATTTGCCGCTTTTTCATAATTCGAAGTAGGTTACCGGTTATTTACAGTATAACGCTTTCCGCGAACTGATACGCGGCCATAATGTAATAACCTCGTACGAACGCGGCTATTTGGATTTCGTTTTTAAACTGGTTTTTGTTAAGTTAAGGTAAAATATTGGTTATAACGAGCCGTTTTTTTTTAACTTTTTTATCAAATTGTTTATAAATGTCGTTACGAATCCGAATTCATAAGCGTTATGCCGTAAGCGGTATAAAACGCGTAATTTTATTAAATAACTTAACTTTTCCTATTAATATCGGTTCGAATAAGTTTTGTTTAAAATAAATAACGAATAAATCTTAAGGTTATAAAAATTATAAGGCAGCCCTTTTTAAGATATTTTTTTTAAAACCAGGAACTTTTTTATATACGTTAATATTTTTTTAAAAATTGGTTTTTTGTGGAGATTTTTAAAAAACTTCTAGAAAGCGTTTTTAATTATTTTACTTAAAAATATTATCGTTTTTTTTAAGTAAAATAATATGAGCGTCTTTTATATTTAAATAACGTCCGGGGCGTTAAAATAATTCGGCGGATACTTATATTAATATAACGGATTATTTCGGAAGGAATAAGTTATTAATATTATAAATTCGTAATATATAAAAAGAATTATAATTATTTATAACCGGAAAGTAAATAATTTATACGAAATTATTAATACGTAGCTTATTAATTAACGGTATTACCGGTTAAAACGGATTTCGTTTTCGGCTTTTATTTAATAATGGGTTTTTTAGCGCCGGCGGCCGCGTTTTTTTATGCCGTCTTGTTATTATCGTTATCGTCGTTAACCAGGTCGATCAAGGTATTTTTATTAACGCTTTCAGGGGATCCGAAATTACCGAAAGATACGGTACCGATATTATTGCCGAAAATGGACGTATTGCTGCCGGAAATTAAAAATAAAACATAGCCGCCCGCGGAAGAAATAATAAAAACAGTAACGGATTATTATTGCTGGTTACCGGTATTGCCGTAAGCGGCGTTATATTTAAACTTTTTATAACTAATAAGTATTTTATTAAGGTTTAAGGTATTTTTTTAATTATATTCCGTATTATCTAACTCAAAATTATTCGAAATATCCCGCGTTAAGCGCGAACGTTTTTAGTTATTATTAAGCCCTTAGACGAACGATCTTTGTTAGTGCGGTTACCGGACGTAGCGGTACGCGGGGTAACGGCAGCGTTGGATTTGCTAGCGCAGGAGCCGGGCGTAGAGGTAGTTGTACCAATACCGGTACGTGACGTAAGGGCGCGATTACGGTTATTACTACCGAAAATAGTTGCGAACGTAATACGTATTTAGGCCGCGTTATACGGGGTATCTTTTTTTTCATCCTAAGGCTCGCGTTTGGCGAATATGCCGAACTATCGTTTGGGATTTGAGATCACCGTCGATAACGGCGTTTTTTATTGCGGGGACCCTTTTTACGGTTTTGCCCGTATTTTTAATATTGTTTTCGGCGTCGCCTTAACCTTAAACCTGGTATATTAGCTTGCTAAATATTCGGTAAAAATATATTTAGGTAAAATTTTTCCTTACGATATTCTGGCTTATCCGGATAATATTATTGCTCGATCGGGTATTATTTATTATCTTTTTTGCTAAACGTAACAAAACGTTTATGTTATTTTATTATTATAAAGTTATTATCGTCGTTCTTTTCGTCGTATATATTATTTTTTATTTTATCGTTTAAAGTAATTATGTCGTTATCTTTTACGATTAATTACGTCTTTATTATGTTATCTTATAATGCGTTAAATATTTCGTTTATATGTTCCTTATTATTTAATAAAGAAAATCGGTCGATTTTTTGATTGGAAAATTCGAAAATTTAAAAGTTATATATAATAAAGCCGTTAATTTTTTAAAATTTTACTAGTTAGTTATTTTTATTTATTAATAATCGCGTCGTATATTTATATATAAAAAAAGTATTTGGTAAAAAGAAAATAATAAAGATTATTTTTATAAAGCGATCGTAATTATCCCGTAAAATATGGGTACAATAAAGGGGAGCGAATACAAAGTATTATTAAAAGAAATATAGTTAAATTTAAGGCGAACGAATTGAAAATGTTATTATAAAAATTTTAAATGAAAGAAAAATAATATAAGTAGCTTTCGTAAAAAAACCGGAGTTATATAGGCAGAAAATAGGGAAATTAAAACGAATAAATGGACGGCATTATTATAAAAAGGATATTAGGTAAATGGAAAATGATATAAGTAACTTTTAAAGAAAGATTATAATTATACCGGCTGTTACGCTTTTTTTGTTATAGGAGATAATTTCTTTTTGGTTTTTCTTATTTAAGATATAACGTTTTTAGATCGGAAATTAAAGTTATATATAAATAAACGAAAATAAACGTTTAAGGATAATTTTTTTAAAGATTTATTAATTAATTAGGATTTGTTTTAATATTGGCCGTAAAGGATATCGGGTAAGTCGAGGCGTATGAGTGGTAGTTTTTGGAGAGAGGTTGTAGTTGTATTGGTTATAAAGGATATTAGGCGAAAGGAAAATAATTTAGGCAGCTTTTGGAAAAAGATCGTAGTTATATCGGCTATAGAGGATATCGGGTGAGTTAAGGCGTATGAGTGGTAGCTTTTGGAGAGAGATTGTAGTTGTATTAGTTGTAGGGGATATTGGGTGAGTTAAGGCGTATGAGTGGCAGCTTTTGGAGAGAGGTTGTAATTGTATTTATAAAGGATATTGGGCGAAAGGAAAATAATTTAGGCAGTTTTTGGAAAGCGATCGTAGTTGTACCGGCTGTAGAGGAGGATATTTGGTGAGTCGAGGTGCATGAGTGGTAGCTTTTAGAGAGAGATTGTAGTTGTACTAGCTGTAAAGGATATTGGGTGAGTCGAGGCGAATAAGTGGCAGCTTTTGGAAAGAGATCGTAGTTGTACTAGCTGTAGGGGATATCGGGTGAGTTGAGGCGCATAAGTGGCAGCTTTTGGAGAGAGGCTGTAATTGTACTTATAAAGGATATTGGGCGAAAGGAAAATAATTTAGGCAGTTTTTGGAAAGAGATCGTAATTGTACCGGTTGTAAAAGAGGATATTGGGTAAGTTAAGGCGTATAAATGGTAGCTTTTGGAGAAAGGTTGTAGTTGTATCGGTTATAAAGGATATTGGGTAAGTCGAGGCGAATAAGTCGTAACTTTTAGAGAGATACCGTAGTTGTGCAGGCAGAAAATGGGTAAGTTAAGGCGAATAAGTGGAACGTGTTGCTGTAAAGGATAATGGGTAAGAGGAAAACTATATAGGTAGTTTTCGTAAAGGCCCGTAATTATATAAGTAGAAAATGGATAAGTTAAGGCGAAAAAGTAGAAGGTGCTGCTATAGAGAATATTGGATAAGAAAAAAACCATATAAAAAGCTTCCGTAAAAAGCCCTAATTATATAGGTAGAAAATAAGTAAGTTAAGGCGAAAGTAAAAGGTGTTGTTATAAAGAATATTAAGTAAATTGAGGCGCATAAATGGCAGCTTTTAGAAAAAGATCGTAATTATACCGGTTATAAAGGATATCGGGTAAATTAAAACGTATGAATGGTAGCTCTTTAAAAAAGATTATAATTTTACCGGTTATAAAGGATATTAGGTAAGTTAAGCCGAATAAGTGGCAGCTTTTGGAGAAAGATCGTAGTTGTATAAGTAAAAAATAGGTAAATGAAGGCGAATAAATGGAAGGTATTATTATAAAAAATATTAAGTAAGAGGAAAACAATATAAATATCTTTTGGAGTTTGTAATTATACCGGTTAGAAAATATTGGGTAAAAAGGAAATAATATAGGCAGCTTTCGTAAAAAAATTATAGTTGTACCGGCGGAAATAAATAAAGGTAAGTTGAAAGTAACGAAAAGATATTTAACGAAAGGAAAATAACGTAGGTTATTTTTATAGAAAAAATTTAGTCGTATTGATAAGATAAAGGTAAGTTAAAGGTATAAAAAGTGATAATTATTTTGTTAGATTTAAGCTTTATATTAAGTAATTATGGTTACGAAGCTTAAAATTCTTTATATAATATGGGCTTACCGGAATAACCTTTCCCGGGTATACCTACGTAGTTTTAAGCTTTATTAATTAATAACATTTTTTATTTTTTGCGATAGATCATAATTATATAAGTAGAAATTAGGTAAGCTTAAAGCGAACGGATTAAAAATGACGCATTGAAAAGTATTAAACGAAAAGAAAATAATATTAGCTCGTAAATTTATCGTCGTCCTAATTATTAATAATTAAATTAATAATATGATATAATCTAAAGCTGTTTTTATAAAAATCGTATTTTAAAGGGCGACCAAATATATTACCGTTAAGTAACGCAATTAGGTGTATAAAACGGTTACGGAGTTAATTAAGCTTTAAAAAAATATATTTAAAAGGGTTAATACGAATACCGCGTAATACGGCAACCGTTGCTGGTAAGTTTTAAATATTCCCGAATCTTCCTTAAACGGGCTTCATAATAAATAATATCCTTAATATATTAAATTATCTCCGTATAGGTTTTTATTAACGGCTTAATATTTATTTCGATAACTTGCAAATTTTATATATCGTTAGGATCTCGGTGCTTTAAATTACTTTAATATATAGAAATAAGGGTAGCTTTGAGTCGTTTAAGCGTTTAAGGGCGATAGTTTCTATATCTTCTTACAGAAGGTATTGCGATTGGATAATAAATATAATTGGGCCGGCGAAAAAATTAAGTTAAAATATTTGTAAACCTTTTATATATTTTAGGTACATACGATACTTAATTAAGTTAGCCCTTAAAGAATATATCCAGGTTATATATACGCAAAAAAGCGGAAAATGTTTTATTAATGTAGGTCCGAATTTAACGGGGTTTTTAGAACTACCTACTTTAACGTTAACCGGGTGTCCTTAATTATCCTAAAGGGCCGCTTTTAAAAGATGGAGAAGTAAGGAGACGGTGCGGATAGTAAACCGTAGAACGAACTGGCAGTAACGGGATTTATTTGGCGTTCAAGCCGTTGTAAGCCTTAATTTGGTAATATTATAGCCCGCGATATTGGTAAGAACGGTTTTTATTAGGATAATTTTAGTACTTTCGGCTTCAATACCGGTTTAAGGTAATAAAGAATTTTTTTTTTAATTCTTGTTATTAAGAGATGTTGGTATTTTAGAAATAAAAGACGTACAGCCGGACGAATTAAGCGACTATAGCTTTAAACGGATCTTTAAGGGAATATCGCCTTACATTCTATATAACTGCTAGTTATTAAGCCCATATAAAACGGCTATTTAATAATAAGTAATTCCGAGCCGAGCCGTTATAATTATGTAAATTAGCAGCGAGCGTACTTAGGTGGCTAATAATAAATAATTTTTTTAATAGTTAAAAAATAAATACCGAAAGTTAGGTAAATGGCACGTTTTTAATTTCTTTATGGTATTACTTTATCGTCTCCTTATTTAAACGATTTAATTTTTTAATAGCCGGTTTTATTTTAAACGGTAATTTTAAATTTAATTAATACTTTTAATCGATAGGAGAAAAAAGGTGGAGACCGTTGAGATTAATAAGCCTAAACAGCTGGATATATGTATTTATAAAGCTGGCACCTTTTTTAAAGGCGTGTATAAAGGTTAGGCTAAGAAAAACCTCCAGTAATGTCTTTCCTTATAATTTATATTCTATAATTACAAACCTCGGCGTTAATAGAAGACCACGGCGGTTGTAAGGTTTCGTTCGTAATCCGTTTTTTTTTTGCGTTTAAGGTATATATCGTATCTGGGAAAAGAGGTAGGACGTTTAGGAGAAGGCCTGAGATTTGGACGTCTTTCGTATCCGGCGAGGAAAGTAGCAATATCTTTGGTGGTCGAATTATTAGGAAAACGTTGGAAAATAATCCGTACAAATGGCCTGTTAAATTTGGAATAAATCTTTCCGTAATATATTTTATATTGTTAACCATTTTCAGCCTTTGGTAAATATTTTTCGTAATTGCAACCGGTATACCTTTTGTAAAAGCAAAATATACCGGAATTTTTATGATGGAATTATCTATAATTTTAAATACCGCTTAAATAACAAATTTGGGTTCTGTATTAGATTTGCATTCAGGATTATAGTATAAAAAAATGTAGGTATTCTGGCTATATTCTTTTGCGAAAATTAATATGGCTTAAAAATTAACTAAATATTTTATCGAATTTAAAGAAGTAATCGCTTTAATGTTTTCGGTTAATTTAATCTCGCTTAATTTTAAAACCTTGTTATTTAAAATCTAAAAGTGTTAGATAGTTCGTTTTTTATATCGTAATAAATAAAGAATATTTTTATATATAAAATCTGTCGTTCTTATTTGCTAATCGAGGATAATAACTTTTCGGAATTTTAATTACAGTTGGTAACCGAAGTATTAATTATCATATTTGCCGGATTCGAACATAATATTCGTCGCCTTATACTCCTTTTACGTTATAGGTTTCCCCGGAAATAATATCGGGTAAGCCTTAATAAAATCGAACTAAAAAAAATCGCCGCATAATATAATAATCGGAACGCCTCCGAAATCGTTATCATGGCGATTTATTACTTCTTGCAATTTTTTATATACGCGGTAAAAGTTAACGCCTCCTATTATACTACATTTTTCAAATACAAAAATGTCGGTTTCTTACTATTATTGCGCCAGGCCTTACTTTATCTTTTTCCGGTATAAACTATTATTATCCCCTATAATACCTAGGTTAATAACCGAATAAATCGTAATGCTATCGATCCCAGCTTTAGCCGATCCCGAAGTTGCCGTTAACCTAAGCTTTTTGCGCAACTTTTTGCGTTTAAAGGTTTAAAATAAGGCTTTAATAACTTAACTTTCCCCTATTCCTCCCTTACTACCTAAACAAAAAAAAAGTTAAAGCGGATCGCCGGACATAACAACGTTATTATCTCCAGCATTGGCAATATTAATTTCGCATTTGGCTTTAACTTTATTTAGTTTATCTATATAGCGAAAAATGATATTCAACATAACAACCTATTTCTTATTCGGATAAAAAGCCTTCCGTAATACTGCGTTTAAATCCGCCCATATAATGCTTAAATTATATTTAATAGATAGTATTATTAATTAAGGCGCGTAAGTTCGTTACGAAAATTACGGCATAGTTATTATTCGAAATTGGATAAAATTTTGATTTATTCCAATTAAATTATTATCTTTTGAAGGGGTATAAAATTAAAAGGACTAATAGCTTAAAAAGGTGCGTAAATTTTCGACATGGTCTAATATAACGCCATTTATAAGTAATTAATTAACGTCATCCAATTCCCCGGCAATCCGTCGAAAAGCCGTTTCGTTCAAATGCTTTAAATCGGCTTTCCATTTCCTTATTTATAACTCGATCGATTCGATAATATCTAAAAAGGTACCGTTACCCTTTAGCTCAGAATGTAATTACCAATAATATCGCCATTTTAACGCGCGAAAAAAGCCGACGGCCTTTCTCAGGTTAGGGGTTTAAAAAATCTGGAAAATCTAACGTATAAATAATTCGAAAATCGGGATACCCTTTTTAATCGTTTCCTTTAACGTATCCAAGATATATATAAAAAAAGCTATCATGGTTTTATTATCCGTAACTTTTTAAATATAATTTTTTTCGTATTTATCCCCTTTATCTTCCTCCTCGCTTTCGTTAATTATAAGGTCCCAAACTACGCGAACGTTTTATAGTTTTGCGTTTTTTATAGCATCTTTTTATAATTTATAAAAAAGGTTAAAGTTGTTATTATAATAACGTAACCAATCGGGAATTATATGTTAAAATTTTTCCTACAGCTATAAAGATGTTTCGGTCCGGCTATAAATAAAGTTTTCCCAAAAAACGAATAAGGTAAGGCGTATAATAACCGTCCGGGCGAAAATAATTAAATCTTCGAAATATAAAAAAAAAATAGCCGATTAATAACAAAACTTTAAAACAATCTTTAAATATTACGCGTTAATAATAAATACCCTAACATAATAAGCCGTCAAATTTAATATACCGCTATATCCATCTATTTTCGCATAATTTCTTTATAATCTCGATTATAACGGCATAATCGTAAAAGTAAAAGTACCGGAACTTAAAGCTACGTTGTTAATAAGTCTGGAAAATATTAGGCCTTATACCACCAACCGGATTTAACGAAATAAAGTTATTTGTATTATCCTGCTGGCTACCGGACGTATTAGTAGTAAGGCGTTATAAATAAGGCCATACCCGCCGGATTGCCCAATATATGGTATTAGTATATAACTAGCGCCACTCCGTTTCGGAGCAATAATACGTATCGTAACCGAAAAAATAATTGCATACGTTAATAGAAAATAATTCTCGCTCGAAAAAAATCTTATTTAAAATACGTATCATCAAGCTAATAGTAATAACGTTAAAGTTATCTGGGTTTAAGAAATCCGGGTTTTTTTTTATAAAATTAATATATGCTACAAAAAAAGCGAAACGTTAATATGTAAAAAATTCGAACTTTATGACGTAATTAGTAATATAATAAAATAAAGCAAATATTTTCGTTTTCGTCTATATTAAGGAAAAATCGTAATTATATCGTAAAGTAACAGCAACAACTTTATTTTAACAACTATAATTACGTAAAATTCGCCGAATACGAAGGATACCATCTTTATCGACGTATGTTTTGGTAACTATCGGCCACAACTACCCAAACTAATAACTTCCCTTCCTTTTACGAGATTTCCCTTTAATACCGGCATATTTCCGATATGTATGGCTGTAGGAATAATATTGGGTTATAATTGCAACTATTTATACCTCATTTTCCCATTCGTACTTAAGGCGGTTAATATTTTTCTCCAGGTTAGAATTCGGCTTGAGATAATTATAATTAAGCGAACGTTATTTCGAAACGATCGGATCATAATTTTCCTGAAAATGCTTATCTACGCAAGCGAGAAATCTCAAAAGTTAAGCAAAATTATTTTTTACGTAAATATTTTCAAGAATATTTTTAACGTTTATATTTTTTTCAAACCATAAGATGCCGTATAAAAAAAAGCATTTCTGCTATTAATTTCGATTGCTCCGAAATAATGCTTAACCGGACCAAACGTATTATCTTTCGAATTAACGCGGACGATTTCGTTAAAAAAAGCTTATATGTAGGTATAAAACTAACGTACAGAAAAAATAAAATCCTAATTAACCTTTTTAAATATATTACGTACTTTATAAATTATACGTAATTTTAAGCGTTTTAATTGGCATTTATGGTCTTTAAAACCGCGGTAACGTTAACTAAATTTAATACAGATTAGTAACGAAAGATTATTAAGGTTAATAATAAACTAAATAAACGGAATGTTATATCGCAAAATTATAAATTTGATTTTATCTTTTTGGTTTACTTTAAACTTGTTAAAAAGCAGCTGCTGCCGACTAAAGACGGTAATTTTCCGAAAAAAATCGATTATTTAAGGATTACTAAAAGGTTTGTAATTTCGTAATTTCCGGGTTGTATCAAAAAGTTATTCGTCGGTTAAGAACTTGTAGATTTAATGGATTCGCGGAAAGGAAGATTTTTTAGCTTTAACCTTATTAATCCGAGAATTATTATTTCGAATAATTTTGTTAAATACGAAAAAGGGGAAAACCGGATGGGTTCCTATATAACCGCCGTATTAACGTAACTTAATAAAAGCCTACTTAAAATTGTTAACGATAACATATTAATATTTAATATTTAAACTTACGTTTAAAGATTGAAATTCGTTTTTTTATATAAATTTAATTCTTTTTACTATTTGTTATTCGTAATAACTAGCCCATTTAATCCGTATGGCAGAATTTTAATAAAGGTTAAAGTAAAGTAATTAGGGTTTTGTATAGTAAGAAACCAATTTCTAAGACAGATTTGTATGTACGGGCGGTTATTAATAGCATTTTCTTAAATTATTAAATCTTTATCGTTTTAAAACGAAAATTTAGCTTTAATAGATTTTTAAATAAATCGAATCCGTTCGGTATTATTCGTTTAATTTTAATCAAATACGAAAAACCCGGACGAAGTAATTTTAATAAGCATATTTAAATCCTTTTTAAAAGTGACGAAATTATTGGGGTTGGTAGTAAAACTGCTTATAAACTAAATATTTAAAAGATAGCTAATTTTTATAAAATAATGTTAGATACGAATTTGTAAAATAAATAAGTATATTATTACTTAAATAATCGTTTAAATTTATTAAGTTAATAACTATCTTAATTTTAATTAAAACGTTAATCTAATTAATACCGTTAATATTTTCATCGTTACATAATTCCTTTACCCGGAACAAATCTTATTTTGCACCTATAATAAAACTAATAATTTATTACGAACGCTAATTTCCATCCTCGCCGTTAGCCGGTATGCTATATTTAGAGCAGGAAGCCTATAGGACGAAAGGATCTTGCCTTACGGAGCCATAACTATTATGCGTATTAACGCCGCCGTCGGATTTAAAATTAAAAGCTTAATTATTAAACTATATGTTTGCGCTCGTATTCCGTATGTGGCGGTTGTCGGTATCTAAAATATCGAAATCGTTTAATATTTTTTGGTTAAAGATTAAAAACGCCGACTTTTTATTAAGTACGTAACTTAAACGGTTCGCCTTTTCGTATTCGGCGTTAAGTATATAAGTAATATTATTAATAAATAAAGGCGGAAGTATTTTTTTATTATCTTTTTATATATCCTAAAAAGATTCATTAATAAAGATAATGCGGTATAAATAATTATTAACCTTTAACTAAAAAAGCGCCTTAATTATTATTATTTTACGAAAGCATAAAAACGGGAGAAGATTATGTTCTTTAAGTTTATCAGTACTATATTAAATTATATAGATTTTATCAAAAACGTTTTTAAAAAAGCGAAAAAGAACCTTAACAATTTTGTAAATATCGTTATTAAATACAATTACATGGTTTGTAATTTTACGGTATATGGAACTGGTAGGGTGGTTCGTTTCGGGATCGAAAAAAAAAATTATGATCGAATCAAAATTAATATTAATAACGAGAAAACGTTTTTTTAACGGACGGAGAATATTAATTTTTTCCGACCAGTAATACTCGTAAACCGTTTGTAATATTATAAGACGTACGTTTTTTGAAATTTGGCCTTTTTATATTTATTAATAATAAGTAATACAAATCCGTATTTTGACGTTAAGCAATTTAAAAAAGTAATAATTATAATCGTAATAATAAAATGTACGATTTCGGTTGACAAAATATAAAGTTTGAAACTTATTAAATAAACGTTAAAGGAAGCCTTTTATTTACAATATATTAACTAATTCCGATTTTAAGTATTAAATAAAACAAAATCGATATTAATTAAGTGGAAAAATAATTTCCGTATAAATACTATTTTAAAATTTCGAAATTAATTAGGCCTTACGCCGTTTTGAAACCAACTAAAGAAAATTCCGAGTTGTAAAAGCGACCTTATTAGCGATAAAATCGGCATCCGCGCTTTTAATTAATATACGAATAGCTTTACCGGCATTACTTTCTAAAATTAAACGGTTTTAAAAAAGTAAATAGCTATAAAAAACGAAAGTGATTTAACGAAGAACGGAATAAAAGAATAAACCGACATATTTACGGATACGTTTTAAACATTAAAAAAAAATAAGTATAATGGAAAAAATGCGAAAAAATTAATTATGAAATTACCGAAATCGAAGTTATTAAGTACGACTAGGGCGTAAGGGAAAATAAGCTTGTTATAACTAAACGAAACGTAAGGGATAAGAATAATCGAGTTAATAATTTATCGAAACAAAACTTTAATTAAATATAAGGTATTAAAAGCGGCTCGGGAGTTACGTAAATTAAAAAGGTACTAGGTAAATCGGTAACCGTTAATAAAGAAAATAATATAAATAAATTATTAATAATTTTAGGACCGAATTATCGTATAAAAGAAATAATCGGCGATCGAATACTACGACTACGGGCCGGTAAGTTAAAAATACGTATAAAAAATTTAATTAATATTCGAACGTTATAATTACGGGCGGAAAAGTGGAAAAGATATATAAAAAATTTAATTAATATTCGAACGTTACGATTACGCATTATAAAGTTAAAAATATAAAAGGTTATAATAAGTAAAAAAAATTACGAATATTTTGCGAATAATTACTAAAGCAAGTTAATAAGTAAAAATAAAGCGAAATGCCTAAATTATATACGAGTACAGATAATACTGTAATTAAAAAAAAGACGAATTAAACCAAAGCATACCCGCTTTTTTAAGGATGTATAATATCGTCCTTATAAAACAGGATCGCATAAACGGAATAAGAAAATATAGCCGAAGTTACCGGCGCAGCTTAGGGGCTATATAGGAACATCCTTAAAATAAGGGGGGAGGCGTTTAAAGCTAGTTATAACGTTCATAACCTTCCGGGTATCTTTAATAATCCTAGCTAGAAAAAGATAAGCATCTAGTAAAAATGTTCGAGATTATAACAAATAATATATTAAATACTTTTAAGTTATTATTATAGAAGTGGTATAAATAAATACTAAGGTCGAACTTTTGCTTTTATATTATATTATCCATTAATTAAAGGGCGAAATCATATTTTGGACTATATATCTTAACAGATTTTTATGCTTTAAGGATAAAAGCATACCGTTAACTACGACTATTTCGTTACTTTGCGCCAATAAAACGACCACCTAAAGGTATATAATTTAATAAAAAGGTTATTAAAAAATAAATAAGTTAGCCCTTATATTTACAATTATTATTATAACGGGTTATAAAAGCTGATAATATAAAGAACTTACTTTAAGGAGGCGTATAAGGCAGAATATATAAAGTAAGCAACTAACGGATTAAGGGTTCCTAACAAGCGTTAAAATAGTACGGCGATAGATACGGAAAAAAGCTCCCGTTAACCGCTGCCGAATATTTCTCTCCCCACCTTTAAAATGCCGCAGTTATTACTTTCGAAACGGGCTTATTTGGTTTTTAACAACAGATAACGGAATAAAAGAACTTCTAATAAGGTGCCACGTCGTAAACGGTAGTACTATTTAACAGTTTACCACGCCGGTAATTTACTTATCCAATATAGTTCCTACTGTTTACGAGTTTTTTAATTACTATAGTAAAAAAATATCCTATGTAACGTTAATTCGATTTACAAATTTAGTTAATAAAACTATATTAAATTACCTCAATTGCAAAAGGTTTTATAAGATTCAAGGCAATATTTTACAAAATTTACCGATTTTGCAAAAAAAAAGCCATAATAATAAGACATAAGTTAATCTGGTAAGCAAAAACAAACAAAATGCTTACTAATTTACAAAAAAAAATATCAGCTAAGATTACAAAACCTTATAAATTTTGCAAAAGCAGGAATTAAAAAAGGTTATTATTAATACGAACTTACGAACGTAAACTAGGTTAAATTTAACGATCCGAAAAAAAAGACGTATAGGGGATAAAAAACAAGATATATACGAATAACGGCGGAAACCGGATATTAGATAAAGAAGAAAGTTAAAAACAGATATTAATATAAAAAAAAGGATGGTAAAAGTAAAAGTATAAAAGAATACAAACCTTAAAGTAAATCGTTTAAATTATACGATAAATCCGTTTATATTAACGTAGCCGCGTTAGGCAAATCCTAAATTAGGCTTATTTATTACAAATATCGGATCGGTTGTAATTATCGAGATTTAAGATATTAAAAAATAGTTTTTGGAATATGGTACTGTTATGGCTAGCATCTACGCCGGGGTACAGATACCGGAAAATCTTTTTAACTGGCCCTTTTTTAGTTAATTTTTTCGTAATTCGGAGTTTTTATTAATTATATGCTTGTTCGATAACCCTAGTTCGAATTGAAACAAAGGACAGGTTTTTCTTATTACCGGCAGTTTAAACCCGTGGTCCATTTCTAATAAGGACGATTTTAATAAAAGCCTTAATACGATAATAATGTAGCGGATAGTTATAAGTGTACGTTAAGAATTAATATAACGGTATATAGTTAGATTTATAAACTTATTAATTTTCGGTCGGATTGATAAGTTCGAGGTATTAGCGTTAATATTAAGGTATATAAACTTCCAGCTATTACGTAAGTAAACGGCAAAATAATCTAAAAGGATAAAATCCTATGTAATTTTAACAAAAAGATTTGCCGGATAGTTAAGACTTAAAAGCTAAATCTGCATATACAAAAGCTCCAACCTTTTCTAAAAGTAAGTGTTTTTGTTAAGTTACGATTTTTCTTGCGCCGAAATAATAATAATAAACGGGCGGGATTAAAAAAAGGTACTTATCCGTTTTATGTGTTTTTTTTCATCGACGATATGGCGCGGAAAAAATGGCCGTAAATCTTAAGTGGCAGGAAATTAAGCCTGGCTTTAGGATAAGGCATATATTGTAATAAGACGATCTTGGGTTAGTTAAAGAACGAGTTTATCGAAAGGGCCGGATATAAACCTGGCATACCCGTAACATTATCGCCGGTCCATTTAATAATTCCAACGGTCGAATTAAAACTTATTAATAACGTAGGTTCTGGGTTAGCATTAAATGTTAAGGATATGGTATTACTTTTTGGATAAGGGTATACGGCTAAGTTATAACGTTTTCGCGCGAGCAAGATATTTATTAATAATAGGTAACGTTCGAACGTTTCGAATACGGTTTAAATAAGCATAAAGAATACCGCAGCTGTAATTACTGCCATAACGGTACCTAGCGGATCAAATAAAATAACAACGTTAAAAAGTAAATTATTTATTATTACAATAAATAGCGAAAATAGTATATTCGGGGATATTACGTTTTAATTTAGCTCCATTAAGCGAAAGGCGAATAGTAATAACGACGGTATAATCCCCGGCATTTTAATTAAACGAAAAAATTAATAAAAAAATAACCAACAACGCATTTCTCGGTACAGCTAAAGGTAAAAGAATAAATAAAAGCAGTAAACGTATTAAACGTTAAAAGTTAGCTAGGGGATTATAAATATCTTTCGGTACAAAAGCGACAGAAAAAAAAATAACGGGCTCGCGTAAATCTTAATATTAATTCGTAACAAATTTTATTAAAAAACATAATTCTGATATAAAAATCCGGATAATTAATTCGTATAATTTTCGTAAAAAATTAATTGTAACACCATTTATTTGCCGTATATCGCATAAATATAAATTAATTTTAAATTTAACGTAAGTAATCGGGATTAATTCGGATATAAACGGAAATGTAGGAAAATATATATTTATAAATTTAATTAATTTTAAGGCAGTATAAAAATAGCTAAAATTAAAGCTTTACTTAAAGATTATTAAAAAAAGTATTTAAAATTATCTCCGTTATTAAAACAGTTCGCATAAACGTTTCGTAAAAAATTATCCGTAATAAAACCTGTTATACGTATATAACAATCTTAAAGTTTTTTCCCGGACATACACTAACGACATTACTTTCCTTACGACTAAATAATATTAAACGCTTAAATTAATACCGTTTTGATATTAATTTTTCGACGAAAATTAAAAGTCTTACGATATTTCAGCGTTTTTAAATTATCGCAAAAATTATTACAAGCAGATAAACGAACGAAAACGTTTAAACGTAAGTTATTAAAAAGGGCCGGCCAAAACCGCCAAACCTAAATATATTTCGCACAAAAAACTTCCTAAGTAATAAGTTAATATATAGAAATATTACGGGCGACTATCGTAAAAAAAGGTAAATTAAGAGAAGGTACCAACGTAAGCCGAATCGAATACGAAAAAAATATAATATTATTTAAAAAAATTAAAACTTTTATTTTAATATTAACTTAATCGTATGGGGATCGTCGGATAAAAATAACGATATTATTATTATATAAAATTCGATACGAAAGGTATTTTTAAATAACGTTCCGAACGGCAGTAATAACATTAGGCGTAGGATTTAATATTACCTTTTAGGTAAGATTAAACGTAAATTAAAAAAAGATAATACTTATTGTAAAAATATTACAGTTTAAGTATAAAGTAATAAAAAAGTTATTAACTTATTACGATTTTTATTTATAAAAATAGATGGATTAATAAGGAAAATAATTTATCTGCAAAAAGTTATTTAGGTAAATTTTAACGTATTATCCCGTTGTAATAATTAAATTTAACGATTAGCTATATACTAATTACGCTTTAATTTAACCTAACCTTTCGTACGTTATTTTTTAAAACGTTTTTTATTTAGTAATTATCTTTTATCTATTAATTACGGATATAAAAACGATCGCGTCTAAATACTTTCAATTCTTTCGTAAAATAAATTATGGATTACGCTAGATTTTTATAATTAATTACTATAATTACTAATATGGCAGCATTTCCGATTATTGGCAATCGTAATACGTCAAGTAAAGTAATTATTTATAAGTTACAATTTATAAAAAATAAAAAAAGCGCAAAATTTAAAAAGGAATTACTTAATTAACGATTTAAAATAGTTTAAGCTATTAATAATGGCGGGCAAAATTAACGTTATATTAGGTAAAATATTTAAAAAGTAATAAACCTTTAAATAATTCCCAACGGACTGGAAACTTACTCCCCTCTTCCGTACCGAAAGCGGAACCCTTCCGTAATTAAAAGATTTTTTAAAACGAAAAATCCTTTAATGAAAAGAAGGAATACCTTAAATAGGAGCTTGTATTAAATACAGCAGGTAAGCGACCTGGCTCTGGAATATCTTTAAAAGGAAGACGCCTCCTTGCCCCAGTAGTTACCACTAAGGGATAACCGATACAGAACCATTATCTACCGACAGGAGCCTAAATCCGAATTAAGCATATTAACAATCGGTACTTTCAAATAATACCGGTTAATACGTAGTAGTTATAAGTTACTGCCTAGAACGTTTTTTATTAAAAAACTATCCTTTATTTATTAATTATATATATAAAAAAGATTACGCCTAAATATTTTTAATCTTTTCTTAAAATAGATTATAGGTTACGCCAAATTCCTACATTTAATCGTTATAAATACCGACATATATAAATAATATATAAAATCCGAGATTTAAAACGTACGGATAAAGATTTTGCCAAACCGTAATTAAAAGGTTTGTAATTTATCTTATTATTTTACGTAAGCGCTTTAATCCTATTTAATAAATACGATATTAATTTTAACCTTTATAATTCCTTCCGCCATAAATAGCAGTATTATCGTATTCATAATCTCGAAATCTACATTCTCTAAATTATTTCTTTTTATATTTTCCTAATTATCGTTATAATTATTCGTTATGATATAACCAAAACGATCCGGAAATTAAAGTAAGTTGGATACTGCAAAAAAAGGGATACGTAAATGATAATAATAGTAACTTAGGCGAACTTTATACCAAAAAACGTTAATATTATTATTAACTTAACGAAGCCGATATAGCAGGCCAGAAAGACTATCGGCCGGATAGCGATATTATGTAAAAATACCAAAAACCCAAACCAGAATTTATAATTAACGTTCTTTTTTTAAACGGTAATAAGTTTTTAATATCTCGTCGTAATATAAGTTTACGGCATCCACCTATATAAATTCCTCCTATTCCACCCAACGAACACGGTATTACTTCCGATTTTTATTATTCTTTTCTTTATAAATAGTAACGACGACGTATTTATAATTTTTAAAATCTAAATTTTTTAGATCGTTTTTTCTCGTATTTTTGTAATCCTTATTATAATTATCGGCTGGGTATAATTACGACGTTTTGGAAAATTAAAAAAGGCCGGATATCGTATCGGGCGAGATAGTTAACGGATGGTAATAATAATTTGGCTAAATTCCGTACTAACGAGCGCCGGTATTATTATCGACCTAGCGAAAATAATGTAATAAACCGGATAAACCGTCGGCCCTGATATTAATACGATAATAAAATTTTTAAAAGTTGATTTTATCGGCAAGGGCGGTTCCCGTATGAATTATTTTTGGTAATTTAAGAAAAAATTGCCGTTTTTATTACTAATAAACGGCGGGGTTCGAAATTTTAAGGTATTTGGATTGCAACTTCCATAGTGTTATAGGTTTATTCGTAAAAACATTTATTTGTTTTACGGTATTAATAAAGAAATAATAGCCATATTACGACTTAATATTTTTGTCAAATTTGATAATTATAGTAATGTATAATATGTAATGGGAAAAGATTTAAAAAGAATATGTCGGCAGTTGGTGCTTTGAGGTGCTCCCGGCTGGTGGGTCAGGCTGCAGGATGCAGCCTGGGACACCGTTTGTCTGGAAGAAGCTCTTTGAGCATGGATTTGGATATGTAATGGGAGCTTGGCTCAGATGTTTGTAGTCTAGAGCAACATCAACACACAGTTTGCGCCAGGCTACTGCATTTGATCACTGTGACTGCTGACAGAATAGCTTAAATTAAAATAATATAAAATAGCAAAAGTTCGTTATATTTATAAGGAAATATTAAGTAATTATTAGAATTATAAAATTAAATAAAAAATTTCTAAAAATTTCGAGGACAAATTTATTATACAATAAAAAACCGCTCTAAGTTTCGTATTAAGGTATTACCGTAAATAAATAAAAACGAACCGTTAATAATATTATAAAATTATTCCCACCATAATTAACCCATTCCTATTATTATGCACCATAACTATATATTTAATCTATATTTAAGTAAAATTTAAAAAAATTCAAAAACTCGAAACCGCATATTATACTCTTTCCCAGTTGAGTCGGAGCCCGCAAATTAATATAACGCCGGATCGATTTTATAACGCGATTCCCACGTCGTGGCCTTAAAAAAATAACGAGAACATATATGTAAGGATTATGATGCTAAAAATATAAATAGCCAATACCCTTATTAATGTAATTACCATACGCCTTATCCCGATAACCTTTATAAGTACGGTATTTATTATAAGGCGTTATACCGCCTTATTTAACGTCTTCCTTATATTAGTTATAAGGCTTATCTTTTGCGCATTACGTAATATTACCTCGTTAAATTAAGTACTTATCGAGCTTTAAATTATTATAAAAATCATTTTCGCACCAATCCGGGTAAGTAACGGTATAAACAATTTCGTAAGCAAGATATAAATATAACTCGCGTTAAGTATTATTATAAAAAAAAGAAAAGAAATTGCTAAAATAAAACGGGCGGTATTATACTGCAGGCGGAAAAACCGGTTAAGGAAATATATTTACCATTAAGATATTATCTTAAAATAATTACGATACGATAATATTAATACGTCCATTATTTTAAATATATACTTACCTCAAAATCCGTATTCTCGTTTTAAATAAAGGATCCCGGATCTCGTACCATATTAAAATGCGGTTAGAAAAGAGGTACCGCCGACGATATAAACTTTAAAATCTCAAGCTCGAAACTATTATGAATAAAAAATATTAATACAAAATTAATTTAGGTAACTTATTAACCGAATCATAAAACGAGTTAAAATAATATAATATTACTGGCTCGTTATTATAGCCGTATATTACCAAAACCGCAAATAATAATTAAAAGAAATAAATTAAAATACAACGCTTTTAATAAAAGAGTAACCGTATAATAAGTATAAAATTAAGAAAGATAATAATATATCGGTATTAATATTTCCGTTTTTATATCCTATAAAAGTACGTAAAATATTTGGCGTAACGGTACCGGAGGCGGTTATAAGAAACATAATAATTAATTAAATATATTAACGGTATTAATAAACGAAATACTAAAAGCATAATAAGTTATTTTTATCAGTGCCAATACCGTTTTATCCAAAGCTATAATTTTATGTAAGCGTTTTACTTATTATAATATGGTTTGCGATATTATTATAAGCAAACCCGTTTGCCGAAATAAGAATTACAGCATTATTACTTACTTAATTAAATATTTTAAATACGCGAAATTAATATACCGTTTATACGTTACTAAAAAGATAAAATATAAAAAATTATTAAGGCCATTACATTATCAATTATTATCTTAATAATATTGTAAAAATAGAAAGGAAAAAAGCCCGGGCGCTTACTTTTTACGTTACCGAAAACGGCCGGCATTTTTATACTAATTTAATTAAAAATATTAACCACGCTTACGTTTAACCCTAACGAATTATTAAACATTCCCATATTTACGAATTAGGGAATAATAATAAAAAGGTAAAATAAATACGGCTCCTGTTTTGGTATATTTTTCGTTATGAAATAAATAATTTCACGAACGAAACGGTATCGTGCTTATTAAAAAAAAGTACCGAAAAATAAAAAGTAAAAAGGCCGCCGCTTATTTGGAAAATAATTAGTAATATATCTACCTTTACAAATTATAGCAATATTATGGTTAAAAAAAGAATTATACCTCCTAGCTTCAAGATACGGCATAAAAAATATACCTTTATAAAAAACGCGAGGCTGGTTATCATTACCGCTTACCATAATAATACCGGGACGAAACGTAATATAAGGATAATAAATAACAAAAAAAAAAACGTTAACAAGCGTAACTAAAATTTAATAATAAAAAAGTAAAAGTTAAAAAAAAAGTAAAAACGAAACATATAAACAATAAGGTTAGAATAATACTACATATGTAAATACAGCAAAAAAATAAAAAGCAACGTTAACGAAAAAATAACCAATATATAAAAAAAAAAAAAAACCAAATAGCATAATAAAAGTAAATATAAAAAATTAAAAAAACAAAGAAACAAGCCGCACGAAAATTAATAAATTAATAAAAAATAATTATACGGAAAACTTAAACGACGGCGAAATTAATAATACTACATTCCCGTTACCGTAACCACTAAAGCTTCATAGGTTCGGTCCATAGGCAGGCCTCCTACTATACACACAAATTAGCAGGTGGCCATAAGAAAAATTAATATACGCGGAACATCACAAGCTATTATCCGACCCATAAGCACGGGTCGCATAGTG
Organism: Monosporascus sp. GIB2; assembly: GCA_004155935.1. Lineage (NCBI taxonomy): Eukaryota > Fungi > Ascomycota > Sordariomycetes > Xylariales > Monosporascus > Monosporascus sp. GIB2. The sequence continues at coordinate 210,641 of QJNV01000056.1, forward strand.
CGCTTACCTTTACTTTCCTATTTAGGCCTGCTAAGATCCAAATACGGTTAGGCTGGACTAAGTTCTAAGGGAAACGGATTTTTCGACACAATAACCCTCGTCCACTCCGTTCGTACCTCACTACGTTAAAACGAGGGCATATGGGTAACTGTAGATTTAGCCGAAGCAGGCCTAAGAGAAGTAGTAGCTGCAGATTTTGTGGGCGCAATTTTGATTACTATCTTAAGGGGACGATATGTTTATAAGGTGGTATAACATATCTTTGCGTAGTTAGAGAATTACTGTTATATATCTGATGGCAATGCGGAGTTGAGATATTTACGAGTTACGTATAACTAACGCCGGCCATGCAAACCCCTGGTCCCTAACAGTAATTTCTGCTGCAGCTCTGGTTAGCGAAATGATAGAATATGAAAGATTGTAGCCATTTGGCTATACCTCATAGGTAGGTGGCTGCATTTGCGCCCATGTAACCTTAAGTGCGTATTTTCTTATGTACACTAACTAGCCGAACGGACTTTAGCAATAGTGGCACGAGATCACCTTTGGTACGTATTTCCTATCCGGGGCCTAAATGTACATATACGAGCTGGGGAATGTACAAGACGGATAATTACAAAAAGTATTAATGTTTTGGATTTGGCCAGACGACGAAGAAGCCTCGTTAACTTTAAGGCATATAAGAATAGATGTAATATTAGATTTACAGACTTATCTTAGTGGCGTAAGAGAGTAAAGACCATAACCTTAAGTGGTACCAGCATGTTACTATCGGCTAAACGCTTTATATCGTTAATGCCGGAGACAAGCTAAGGTAACCACAATCTGCACGAAAAACGCATAAGCGTTTAGCCGGTGGGAGTCTACGAAGTACCTATTGCAGCTTCGGGTGCGGGCCATTAATGAGGATGGTCCGTTTATCTTATCTAGCCCCACTTTCGAAGAGACAAATATAATAGCTATACCTGTAACAGATTGCATAATACATGTACCAGCAGTAAGTGGCTGAGGAAGCACATCGTTATGGTAAGGTTGGACCAGTTGGTTAAGTTAATACAAAGGTGGGTCGTACCGATTAATAACGCATGTATTAGCTATAAATGTTTAATGGCTAGTTAAGCGGTTATACCGCCTGCATTCTTTGGGTAGGTGTATATGACTTGCAGAAGTTGCTCCCCTTCTCTCTTAACCCCTAACGTTTCCAGTAAGGATTTTTTCGATAATCCTTGGGATTTTTCCCTGGTTTACAGATACGATCCACCGTCTCCTAATCTGGGATCCTTGTTGTTATGAACTCGTCATATTTGTCGCGGTCGTAAGATATCCACATTATCAAATTTAGCATTAGCATGTTTTTGTAAGAAAGAAATAATTTGAAAAACGATCGACGTATAATAATCTGAGAGCAGATATACGGGAACTATCTTTGTCTGAAGTGCAGATTTAAGCTCCTTTATCTCTGCCTGATATATAGATTTAAGCTTTTAAATGGCGTTTCGAAACTTTGTAAGAAGGCCGTTTATTATAACATAAATTATTCGACAAATATAATAGCTATTAAGTTAAAGGGTTGTAATGTTATTATAAAGGATAAAGGTAAGAAAACGGAGTTAAAAAGAATAAGGTTGCAAACTCCTATTTATACTAACATATTACGTCCCCTTAGCTATTATGATCTTAGAAATCGTTTACCGTAGCGATTAAAACCCTAGATAAATAGAGATTACATTATTAAGGTGTAGGCAATTCTCCTCCGACCATGGGAGTTACTTATCGTATTCGCCACGTTTTAGGACGTAAGGATATTAGTTATAATAATATCTCCTTGAGTAATAACAAATTAAGGCATAGGTACGTTACCTGATATTGCATATCTTAGACACCAACAGGGTTTAGAAGGTGATATTGGGACGCATAGGCTGAAGGCGTTCAGGTTTTACGGATAGCCGGTATTTACGGCCGGGGCCAGGAAGCCCAAAATCTTTCCCTGAATAGGTGTTAAACATTAGTTCACTTAATTAATGTAATGTATAATGCCTAGCATTTATAACAATTTTTCATATATAGTTACGTATTTGCATAAATTGGCTAATAATATTACCAAATTGGATATTTGCTTATTATTTACGGTAATACGCCAGTTAGGTACTATAATGCATGTCGGACAAGTTAATAATATGTATAGTAAGGTTTTTTTACGGGTACATTTAGGCGTTATTTAGCCTCGTACGCATCGTTTACTTACGCAAGCTAAGGGTTGCTGTTCGGAGTTGGGATATTAATATAGGTAACGATTTAGAGTTAAAATAAAAGGAGGTATGCGGTATCCGTCTTTACTTTCCGAGAAGGTAACCTTTTCCTAGCCGATTTTAACTTCCGGTTCGGAATGTCGTTAAAAAGCGGAGTCGCTAATATTTACAAATAGTTACCTCGCGAGGCAATGAGGTTACTTTACCGGGAACTATATAAAGCGTTTCATATCGCACCTTAAAAGTACGTCTGTTTATTAAAGAAAGTAACAATTAGAAGAAGCGTTTATTTAAAGCGTAATTATTATGACAAATAGCCTTAGGTGTAATCATAATCCCCCCGATATTTCGTAATAGATAACTTTATAAGCCTTTATACTTCCCCCAGCTTTATTGGCGTTACCGTCTAAATACGTCTATATACCTTTGTGAAATAAGGCCAAATGCCATTAGATTTTCGCATGAAGTTAATGATATTTAAAACCTTTAAAAGGTTTTGCGTTATTTTGTCGTAATTCGCGTTAATCCCGTATACCTGTTGAACGAGTTTTATACTGTATACTAAATCGCTGTTATTTCGCCCACTTTTTATTAAAATGGAAAGCATAATGGAAAGGATAATACACAAAATTAATTTTCGGCCGAAACAAATAAAAGTTTACGTCGTTTTCCCGGCGGTATAAAAGGTTTATTCGTTATATCTCGTCGTTAGTTGGCTTTCTCTGGTACGGATTAACGATTTGGCAATGGAATACGGACGGAGAAATTTACATTGCGTCATCTTATCTCAATTTCCGCCTTTGAACCGATTAGGCGATTGGTAAGGTAATACAATATGCAATACAACCCATTAGGGTTAATACCGCAAAAACGAAAAATATATTAAGTCGTAAGAAATACCTAAATCGCACCAAAAGTATAAGAATAGTAGTAACGGTTTCCATCATCTTTATGTAACCCCTAAGTATTGTATATAGTGAGTTCGATTTCCGGATTTACTTCGGAGATAAGTCTGACTGCGTTATTAGTCAAAGAAATATAGCGTCGTTAAGTACGAGCTGTAAAAAAGGCCATAGCATTTTTAGGGCGTAGTTGGTAGGTATGCCTAATTATAACAGCAATAACAGTTCCTTAGGAAATGCAACTTTTAATACATGCGGGGGGACGAATAACACAAAACTGCATAATACGTAAAGGCTAAAAACGAGACCGAATAGGAATAAGGCCAGAAAGGAGCGGTATTGCTGATGCTCCTTCCCGAGCAAAGGGGCTTTTTCCGTCGGCTAAGCCATAAGGTGCTTATCGAAACAGCCTCTGGCAATATGAAAATCGGGTGCGCACCAAGTTTGCCGATCCAAGTCTATGGCTTTATGTATTGATTTTCCCTAATACCTCCCTGTCTTCCCCCTACCGCGTAACCCACAGTATAAAAGATTTTCTCTTATCGTTATAAGCTGCACCGAACTTATTAAAGTTTGGAGTAATAGAACCCACCCTTACAAGTAACAGAAACCATTTTCTATATTGGGCCATGTGTATTAGCTTAGAATTGCCAACCTAGACCTTGGCTTTTAACACCCCGGGTTTGTTAACATAAATGCTAAGAACTTGCTCCGTTATGTTATTACCATTTAGGGTTACTTTTACCAGGCCATATGCATATCTGACGCAGCGTACTACTTATGGATGCATACTAGCATATGGTGGCCGGCCACCATTTACGGTGCCTAGCCGTGGTAAGAATAGATGGATATAGTTAGCCCCTATTGGCGAAAAGTATGTCACTAGTTATCCATTCGGATATGTAAGGATTTCGTAACGGTTTGTTCTTAAGTAATATAGTATAAAGCGGTTATACTATTTAACGGGATCATAGAAACGACCTAACGTATGCCACCAGATAATAAGTACCTAACCTAGTAAAATTATCTTTCCTATCCCATCCTACCACATATTCTCAGTTTCCTCAACATCCACCCCCGGCTACTTTACATTTCTGGCATGCAAGTTCCAAAATTCCCAAAGATTTATCAGCGCGACTACAAGTTCCACACTCGCATATTAAACAGCACCCAAAGCCTGCTATCCCCAGTACCACAGCGGAACTTATTTTAACAATAATTTCGCAATTTTTTAGCATACCCCCGTAACAATTACCTACTACTTATTCCAAATTATCTGATCGGATACTTGGCGATATTGGCAGCCGCGTTGGGCACTGGTATCATTTACGTAGGCGCAAAGTATAGGGGAGGTGACTCCTGGTCGCCTCCGCCGTTTAAAGGCATTTATTCATCCCGTATAATTGGCTGACGGTATGGGTTACGTTTGTCGATTCGGCTATATTCGCCATCCCGTGCGGTATTATGGCCATCTCCGCTGTTTCGGTGGTCGCTTATTATTTAGGTACGCGAAAAGTTGTGCTGGTTTGAAAATAACTGGCGAATTTGATGTAAACCTTAGGGAAGGTATTTAGTAATGTGATTAATAAGTTGGAAAACGTAGTTTTCATATTTCGAAACGGGGGAAGAACTAGGTATTTATCAACAAAAAAGGAAACTCCGGTTGCGTTAATTACCCGCTGCCGGATATTTTCGGGCGTAAGTAACTGCTGCCCTTATTAAGGCATCCAGACAATATCAGCTAATAGTTCCCGATGCGCATATAACCATAGTAACAAACCAGGGGGCGGGCCGCCAGGCCGAATTACCTCTAAGGAGTAACGTCCATTGCTAGATATAACGCTTTACTTCTGTAAAAGCCGCTACCAAATTCGTATTCCGGGGCTGGTTCAAAAAATCCTACTACGTAACGATTATTTTCTTCGCAAACCGGAATTTCAAGTGCTGCTTACAGATAGTAAAACGCTAACTAACGAAGTTCAAGATGTAATGCCTTTCCCCGGCAAAATTCCTTCAATCCTTGATAAAAATCTTTCCGTCGTCCTTTCATTACTTAAAAACATATTTCTAATAAAAGCAATAAAGACATTACTAACGGGACCATTAAGGCGTATACAACTAGGCAATCATCTTTTCGCCCAACTGCGAGTCCTACATTACGTTGGCGTCGACGTTAATATTTGCCCATTTATATCTGATGTTGAACTTTTTCCAATCGTCTCTAGGAGTTATGTAAAGCCCTTCGGCTTAAACCCACAGGTTAATAAATTTGACCAAAAAAATAAAAATATCACGTATACATACTAAGGGCATTATCGGTTTAAGATGGTATCGAACGAATCACAATCCGGGGATTTAGCGAACCTAATACCGTAATAAACGAAAAATAATATGCGTATGTAGCATTACGGATAAAAGGCTATAAGGTAACTAGATGAATTCCTACATAAACGTGCATTTTCCCAGCCTGCCGAAGTAGTCCGGTTTATGTATCCAGCTAATAGAGACTAGGAGGTAATTTCTAAAATAAGTGCTGCCGTTTTAACCCGCCTAAGGAAAAACCCTATAAAGCAGATAATCGTAAGGTTTTCTTCGAGTGGGTAAAAACTCGAATGAGACCGTATTTGTATTAATACGTCTTAACTTGGGAACTTTCTACTGCCGCAGGGGGTAACGCTATATAATCAGGTCATACAAATTAGGTATAGGTTTTACATAAATCAACCGCAAGTACATACGAAAAATTATAATACATTAGTCCAAGATAAGTTATTGCTAAGTAGGTCTTTAGCCTATATACGTAACAAACTTATCTAAACAACCTAATAAAGGCTATATGTGGTGTTATTGCTAATATAACCTACTTGGCCACGGGTAAACGGCTTTAAAAAAAGTGAAAAATCAAAATCAAAAGCGTGATTTGAAACCATCAAATTAAAAGGGGTATATAAGTTATTTTACGCATTGTGGGATCCGGTAGCCCATAAACGTCCAATTCGGCCACCTTACAAGAAATAAAGTACCAGAAAAACAGAAATAAGAGATAAAATAGCGCAAAAAAACGAGCCTATAACTTGTGTTTTTGAACCGATAAGCCTAGCAGGGTTACTTTACATGTTTCGTATAACCCCGGGGAATGTAATCTCGAGATTGCCGGCCTTAGCACTTAGGAAAAAGTTAACTAAATATGTTACTACAGTTAGGGATGTAAAACTATACTTATAATGCCAATAAGGGAAATCGCTCAGGCCTAACATTTACAATAGATTCGCTTCGTAAAAGACGATGCTCGTAAGTTGCTTCGTTTATTTAAAGCCAATAGCTTAGATAATACGTATTAGTAAGGGTAAAATCATATACTGCTGTAAATTATCTTTGGGCATAAACCTCGCTTCTGGTTAGTTTTAAACCAAGTGGATTTTTCGGCTCTCGAAACTTTATTATTATTAAATAAGATAAATAGGAAAGATTTACTAAAAGGTTAGTAAAGGAGAAAGGAAATCCTTGTTATATGTGTAATAGCAAGACGAAATATTTAGCTTGACGATCGAATCCATGACATAGATATATTAACTTCTCTAAAATCCGTTTGGGCCATATGTATTAGCTTTAAAGTACTGCAGGTTAATAGATGTGATACGTTGCCATCCCTCTATTAAGCCATACGTATATCCGATACGTATAACGGAAACGGATCCCCTTTGCTTAGCGTAAACTATGCTTATGAACACTTTAAATGATCAATTGTATAAAGGGTCTGTCCTAGGGTTTACTACCATTAGAGGTACCTAGCTGCGGCAGGGCTAAATGGGTGTAACTGGATTAATAATATAGTAGGTATAATAATTGTTTTATTATATCGCCCTGGCGCTATCTTAAATGAATAATATAGGCTTTTGCTACAAATAAGGACAAAAGGCTTATGGTAATAAGCGGTACGAGCTTAGCTTAAAGATCCCGGATAAACGTACGTTTTCGGCCTTAACCTATTCAATAATTTACGAATATAGTAACGATGTAAGCAAATTGCGCGTTTGCACCATGCCTAGTAGATCGAAACCCTTGTGTATAAGGGGCTACTAACAGACTTAACGGGGAAGTATGTCCCAGTAGGGGAACCTGGAAGGGGTGATGTAGATGACGGCTGTCCCAGGTTAAGATATATAACATATTGGTGGCACTTGGGCGGCCCACTTTTCTTCTGGCAGCTTTTCCAAGCTGCCAGAAGAAAAGTGGGCCGCCCAAATGTCTATCTGAGAGAAAAAGCGTTTAATTATTTCGTCCAAATTTACCTAGTCAAGTATGTAAAAAACCTGCGGAGCCTTTTTCTCGAATATGGATTGTCGAGATACCTATTACTTGTTGGCAACTGACGTATCCCGTACGCCTAAACTCGCAGAAAACCATTAGTAGCGGTTATTAAACATTTTATACGGACAAAAACTAACATCGTTTTTCATATTAATGCCTTTAGACGTTCGGCAAAGGTAAAAACTTTTGTTTCTCGGATCGCATATAAGGACTTACGAAATATATTTTATCGACCTTATGCTCGTTATTACCCCTATTACAAAGTAATGTTAAACGTCAGCAAAATGCGATTAAAAGGGTCTCGAGAGACGGCGTGTATTTTAAGCAAGATAAAGAGGTGTTAGATTGCGGGAAAAGGACCTGTTATCTTTAGCAAAAAACCTACATTTCAGGGAAGGTTCCGAACGTTAAAGACGTAATACGCGGGATGACGTTTTTTTTAAGTAAAAGAACTTCGGATATTTATCGAGGGTTTACAATTCCCGTTTTGGCGTAATTAATAATTACATTTACAATAAGATAACAAGGGGGAATATGCCGTAAATTTAGTTAAGGCTATGACTTTATCAAGGTTACTTACTTTTTAAGTTAGTTTTAATATCGGAAAAGAGGAAAAAAGAATTAAAGCGGCGTACGTATTAATGCATACCCCCCCATTTGCACACTTTAAGCAGGGCTTACCATTGAGAATAAATTGTTATTTTATAACCCAATTTCTGAATTATTTATATCAAAGCTTTTTTATAATAATTTATACCGAGAGTTTTATGGACATCATAAAATTCAAAGAAATTCTTCGCCATAACGTTAAACGCCTTCTTATTCGCGGTTAATTCCGCCTGCCCTTTTTTAAGATTATTCCTGAACTTTTATATATTTTACCACTTTTCATAACGCTTATTAAAGTCCGTAGTTTTAACTTCTTTTTTAAATACAAGCGTTAAAACTTCGATTTTAAGTTTGTTTTCGCGAAATTAATACCTTAAGCTCGCGATTGTTACAATTTAAAAATCAATTCTTTTTTTTAGCTTTATTAATTAAAATCTTAAAATCGCGTTTAATTTCGTTTAGTTTGCTTTTTAATTTTTTTAAATTGTCGCTCAAGGTTATAGCTTTATTTCGGGATAAAAAATACCTTTTATAGTTACTTTTAACGGTTTTTCTTTTTAAAGGGTACTAATTAACGGTTAATATTAATTAACCTTAGGTTTAATAGGATTTTATCAGGGTCGAATAGTAGAACTCCCGCTCGTAAAAAACTTAAACGAATATGAAATAAAATCAAACCCTTTAAAGAAACGTCGTAATAAGCCTTAAAGAATTTTTACTTTAATATAAGCACGGACGTATCGTAAAATTACTACCCACGCGTATTTAGGTAATAATAATATTTTAACGTAAAAAATACTACAAGGTGTAAGGGTTACGTTAAGTAAGAGATATATATAAAGGTATATACATTGGCTATATCTTGTATATATAACAACAAAACATAAAGAGGACCGTAATATAAGTAGTATAGCCGTTTAAAAGGATAATATGCCACTCGTTTTTAATTTGCGTTTCTGGTTGCAAACTTTCGTAAAACTATCGTAAAAATATCCGTAAGTTACTTTAATTTAACGGTGTATTATTATATACTTAAAGGATAATTATATTTAGATATTATTATATGACGGTTAGGCTAATTAACTAACTATTAAACCTAAGCGTACGGGTTTATGTTAGCAGAAGTATCGTATCGTTTAAGTAAAGAATAGATAGGAGTAACTTAGTTACGTCTCGTAATATTAAGGGTGTCTTAGGTAACGAAGTTGTATTGCAAGCTGTCGCTATTTAATTACGGAATAGCTAATATATGTATGTATATTAAGGGATTAAGTTGAATATCTTAATTTAAGCAGATTTATTTAAGGGATTAAGATAAATATCACAATCTAAATAAATCCATTTACGTAATTTAACTTACTTGAGCCCTATTTCGGTTTGCCAAAAGACCGTTTCTCGAGGTCCGACTAGTTGTGTTATAATACGATCCCTCTTTTTTTTAATTTTCGTCCCGAAGACTTCCTGGTAAGCTTTCTTTTCGTTATGTTTGGCCGCGTAATTAACCGTAAATATCGTTATCGTCCTAACTAAAAGGAAAACGTCGTTTTCTTTGTTAGTTATAGTGTTAAGTTTAGTTTTAAAATTATGCCGTATACTCCTTATTTTGAAAAGAGTTTTAAGTGCGTTATGGTTAAGGACTTAAAACGTTACGAATAATATATCTTTTATTATAATCGCCGTTATGACGGATTGGTAATCCCTTTTAGTTTTTAGAAAATATAAGTTACGTTAAAAATCGTTTAGACCGCGAGAGATAACTTATATAAAAGTGCTTTTTTTAATTTTGCGAGGATATTTTAAATAAAACGTCTAAATCTTTTAAACAAATTTTGCGCCTTATTTGTTTAGAAAAGTAATAAGTTCTTTTTCGTAAGAAAAGCGTAAAGCTATTACGTTAAGAAGTAAAGAATTTTAACGAATTCGAGGATTAAAAAAGACTTAAAAAATAAAGCCGTTTAAAGGTCGAGTTTAAGGCGGCCGCTTTTTAAAGTTTTCCCGCCCTCGATTATGTTAAGTACTCCTTTATTAATAGTTTGGATTAGAACGTTATCCTTGGTATCGTTATTGTTAGTAAAAATTCTTTAGTAATCGTTAAACGTTCGTAAAGTTTTTCGCGGGGTTTCAGGTATTCTCGAAGTTTAAGTAATTTCTTTATTTGATTAAATATTAGATAAGTCCGTTATTCTTTCGTATATTAAAGATTCTCTCCGCTTCGTACATTTATTCCTTTTTTGCCTTTATATCGTCTTATTGGGTATATATTTTGACCGTATTCGTTATTAACTCGCGTAAGATAAATAGAAAATTGGATGGAGTTTAATTCTGGGTGGTAGTTTTAATTAATAGTTATTCTTTACAAACCCTTTAGTGATATTATATAGGCCGATGTATTTAAAATAGAGCTTTTAATTAAAGCGTAGTATTTTAATATTTTTAATAATTAAGTAAACTATTTCCCTTTCCGAAAAAGTTAATTCTTTTAACCGTTTTTAGTTGTAATATTTTTTATTTGGCCGCTTACGAATTCGAATTCCGTTTTTATTTATTGGTGTAAATGTTTAAGTTGTTTTAACGTAAGAATGGTTTTAATATTTAGCGGACCTTTTTTTATATTTTTTTGTAAACTTTAATGGTAAAATTATAGTTAATTATTAACGAGGCTATTTAAATACTTTCCTAGTAGGTAATGCTATCCGTTATTCAAGCTATTAGAAATTTTTTTATTTAATTATTTTATTTGTTATTGATTTAATACCGTAAGTATATTTTTAACAATTAATGTTATGGTTTTATTTGTTCGTTTATTTAAGGTTAAAACGTATTACCAAATTTAAGGTTTAAACCGATTTGTGTTATTAAACTTTGCCAGAATTTAAAAGTAAATATTATTTTTCGATTAAAAATAATTTTAAGTAATAATTTACGTACGCTAAAAGTATTTTTCAAAACAACGTTTATTATTTACTCAGTATTTGTACTTTTATAATATGGTAACAAGAGAAAAGGGAAAATTTTGTAAGTCGATTCAGGATTACTTAAATATTATTATAATATATGCTCGTTACTAAGTTTTTTAATAAAACAAGTTTAATGATAAAATCCATCGTAATAAAATCTTGTGATAGTTTTACGACTGGTAATAGTTGTAATTTCTTATGCGGTTTATTTCGTATTTTTATCCTAGCATACATATCGTATTAAGTGTAACACTTTTTATATCATATTTCTCATTTTAAGGAAAAAATAAATACGTTAAAGGCGTTTTAAGGTTTTATAAATCTTTAAGTATTAATGTAATTAATGTTTATGTATTTTTCGCATTAAGTTCTTTTAATGTTTTTTTGGAATTTGTATTTTGTCTTGTTTTTCCGATAAATTGTCGTTATATATTGTAAGTTTCTGCTCTATATTTAGAGGTGCTGCCCGTAGTATTGCAATTTGTCGTAAGCGTAAACATCTTTTTGGGATTCTTTCGAATATTTTATGGCTAACGTTAACCAGCTTTTCTTCGAAATCTGGTCGTTTGTTAAAAGCGCTAATTTTATCATTTTTTAAGCTTTTTCGGTATATTATAACAAAATTATACTTCGTTAGCTTTTTTGCATAATAAAGTTATCCTGTTGTAAGTTCTTTAATTGTGGTAAATCGGATAAAATTTTTATAATCCGTAAAAACTTTAACCTAATGTTAGTTACTTTTAAGAAAATGTTTAAACTTGTAAAATATCTTAATGATGGTTATAAACTTTCTATTTGGAATTGCATAACGTAATTTTGACCTTTATAATGTATATTAAAAAAAGGTAATAAAGTGTAACCTACCTTAATTATCTCGTTATCCGATTATCGCATTTAAGGCATATTTTAACAGGTTAGTTTTTAGCTTTATTAAGCGATTCGGATCGTGCATAATTAACATTAATTAATTGGTAATAGTCTTTTTAATTTATTGAAAGATTTATTTCGTTTAATGCATTTTTTAAAACTTTTCTCCTTTCCGAGTAGATTTTAAAAAAAATATCGTTATCCGGCTGAACTTCCTAATAAACTTCCGATAGTAATTAACGAATTTAATGAATGATTGAACTGTTTTGATTATAATAGGCGTAACCTAATCTCGAACTGCTTCGATTATCTTAGTGTTTATTTTAATATGCCCGAAATTAGTAATATAACTTAAAAACTTAAGTTTTTGTATATAAAGTTGGTTTTTTTCCGCATTAACGAGGAAGTTGGCATTTTGAAACATTTGTAATATTTTATAAACATATTCCCGGTATTGCTTTTTAAAGTTCAAGAAAATATGAATCTTGTTAAAGTAATAGACGACAAAAACGTCGAGGTACTTTTTAAGGATGTGATTAATTATCCGTTAGAAGGTTGCTGGTGCGTTAATAAGTCCGAAAGGCATGATTAAATATTTATATAACTTATATTTGATAAGAAAAGCCGTTTTTTATTTATGTCCTTTTTTGATTCGTATAAGGTTGTATTTATTTTTAAGGTTAAGTGCTGTAAACTATTGTGCTTCGTGAAACCGATTTTTTATTTTATCAATTAGGAGTAATAACATCCGGTTCTTAATAATGATGTTATTAAGGTATCGGTAATTAATATCTAATCGCAATTTTCCCTTTTTTGGGGCATAAAAATATAGGATATTTGTTGGTAACTTTAATTATTATATCCACCTTTTTTTTTAATTGGGTTTTAAGTATTCCTTAAGAATATGTAATTTTATTTTGTTAAGGTTGTAAATGGGGTAGAATTTGGTCGAAATTCCTTTTTTGAGGATAACTTCGAAGTTCTATTCGTTATGTTTTAGTACTTTTATTTCGAGCTTTTTTCGAAATAAGCGTCTATTTCTATAGTAATAAAATAGTACTTTTATTAAATTATTTATTTTTTGGGTTATTATTTTAAATCGTTATTTAATTGCTATAATTGCGTTTTAATAGCCATAATAATACGTTGTATTTTCCGATAATGCCTTTCTTCTCTTTATATTTCGTTTCTCTAGGTGGTAAGCTATTTATCGTATTTTTATTCCGGTATTCGGTATTATCTCCGATTAAGTGTTAAAATTTTTATCGTTTTTTTCCGTATTTATCGTTACGTTATAAAGCGAATTCTACCTAGTTAATTTCTTAATCGATTAAGGGGTTTTATTAGCATAATTATGCTTTTCTTAAAATTATGTCGTAATTCCTTATCGAGATAATATCGAAATTAAAAATTATTGTTTTTCTTACACGAAAACGTTAAGGTGATTAATTTCGCATATAATTTTTCTATTATCGTATAAAAATGGTTAACCTTCGGCTATTTCCGTTCCGTAAAAGTTTTGTTTTATTTCCATAGTAATTTAAGTTTATTAATTACTTTCAGTGTAATATAATTTCTTCTCAGAATATCGTTATCTACTATAATAATGTACTAATATATCCTAATTTCTATTTTTAATATAATAAGGTTATTGTTATTCTTTATTATTATTAAAGCTTTTTTGGAGAGTTTTTATCGTTTCTTTTAGGTTTTACCATTTTACGGCTTTCTTATAAATCGCTTTTTTAAGTACTTTTTAAACTGTTGAATTTGCTTATTTAACCATTCCGTTTTTTCCCGTAATTATTTAATAATGCTTTATTATTTTTCTGTTATTTTTTCGAGATCGTTTATTTTTTTTCTGTATAAACTTACTTAAACATCTAATATTAATAATTTGTCGGCTTATATTCGTATTCTTTTCATCTTACCGTATAAAGAATTCTCCTATATTTCGAATAACATCTTAAATAGTAATATTCTTATCGTTTTCCCATAATCACCAAAGGTTTTTTCGTATCCTTTATCTCTTCTCTATTATAACAAATAACTATAAATGGAAGTCGGCGACTAATTATTGCGTAACCAAGTTAAATTCCTTTTATGCCGTCTTTTTTTATTATCTATATTCGCAAATATCGTAAAAATATTAAAAGTCTTCCTATGGACATTTTTGGCCCTTTAGCTAGCTTTCCGCTACCACTATCTGGTTAATTCTTTTCTTACCCGTTTTTTATACAAGTGTTAATATTATCGTTAATCTCCAAGGTCACTTCTCTATTACGTTATAAAAGTAAATCCTTATTTCTATATCCGTAAAATTCGTTTAACAATATATTTCTACTTTTTTTTCGTATATTAAACATTAATAACGTTTATAATACACGGCGTAAATTTTGCCGTATTAATCCGCCTCCTTTAATAATATCGCCTTAATTCATCGCTAATAATTTTAAAATCATTATCGTAATATAACTTATTGTTTTTTTTATTTACGTACTCCGGCTTAAACTAACTCCTTAACTTTGTTCATATTTTGTTATATTTTTAAATACGAAGGTCCTAGTGGCCTTTCGCCTCGTCATATTATAATAAAAGTTTTTTCTCCCTAATTTCCCTAATATTATTCCGTAAGTACTATAATTTTAACATCTAATAAGTCGGAAACCTCGTTATTAAATAACTTTAATCTCTATAGGTTCTGGTTTTATTCCGTAAAACGTATTACTTCTTCTGGGGGCACCCGTATTAGCGAAGTACCGAGATCTGGTACTACTCCTAGGGGTTACCCATAAAGTAAATCGTTCTTTCTTCTCTTATCGCTTTTTAAATTATCAGTTATTAATTTTGATAACTTTTGCGATATAGTTATCTAGGGTGATTAATCGTGCAATACGAATTCTATTATTATTCACAGCAACCTTAAGTCCTTTATAAAATATATCGATTAAAACATCCTCATTTTTATTTCCCCATCCGGCTTTAGCAATTAAAGTTTTAAAATTAACGGCGTACTTAAACGCAAACTGTTTTTACTTAAAATCGAAAATCTTTTAAGCGGCGAACCTTTCCCCGTTTAAATTCCCGAAATTAAAACATATCTTATCCTCGAAATTAATATACTCGGCGAAAATTTCGTTAATTAACCTCGTGCGGTTGCTTTCGCCTTTTTCTAGGTATTTTCGCATAATAGGCTTAAACTAATCCGCTATATCGCTCGTAAGGTACGTTCTCATAACGAGAACTTTATTAAGGATATTCTTAAAACCCAGAAAGCGCAAGTAAATACGCGCCTAAATAAGGAAATTTTCAAGATTCCCTTTTCCGTTATACGGCTCTAACTTTTTAGGCTTTACCCTCGTAATAATACTCAGAGGTAGAATAGCTCCAACCTAACCGGCAAGTCATTAATTTTCTCTCTCTAACTTCTAAACGCAAACCTAAAATTATTAAACAGGGTTTTGCTAAGTATTGGTCGATATGATAACAGTATTAAATATTGCTTAAAGTTTAACGATATTACTAAATAAAAGCTTACAACGTATAACAGCTAAGTTAATGAATTAATTATTAAACTTAAGCGTAGGGGACTATATTAATAAAAATATCGTATCGTTTAAATAAAGAATAAATAAAAATAACTTAATTATGTTTCGTAATACTAAAAGTGTTTTAAGTAACGAAAATATATTGCAAGCTATCGTTATTTAACTATCGAATAACGAATATATATATATATACATATACTAAACGATTAAGATAAATATCTCAATCCAAATACATCTATTTAAAGTATTAAAATAAATATCTTAATCCAAACAAATCCATTCACATAACTTAACCCACTTGGGCCCTGTTTCGGTTTGTCAAAAGACCGTTTCCCGAGGTCCGACCGGCTGTGTTATAACATAGTAAGCTTAAAGTGACTCTTTTATAAAAATTATAAATGGTATTAACCTTTCGCCGTTCCCGTATATATCTTCGAAAATGGACACCTAAATTGTAAATTCAAACTTTTTAACCTAGCGCCTTTGCATAAAACGCTTCTTAAAATCTTACCCCTATTAATTTCGCTTTTTTAAACGCCGTTTTCGTCTAGGTTAATAATATTTTTAAGTTTAATTTTTTTCGATTAATCTTATCGCTAAGAGGTTTATGAGACGTCGCTGTTTTTTATAATTAACTTTTTTTATTTCGGGAAAATTCGAAAGCACGTAAGTCTTTAAGTAATATATCTTTATTACGATATAAAAAATTATCGATTTAATATTTTCTTATATTCGTTAAGTCCTTACGGTTTTCCAAAATACATAAAGCAAAATTAAAAACTTTAACCTTTATTAAAAAGCGCTTAGTACTTTTTTCGTTCTTAATCTATAAGGCTAGAAAGTATTCTTTGGAAAGTATTAAGCGTTATTACGTTTCTTAAGTTTTGTAACGTTCTTATTACCTACCTATTTTTCGTATTAAGGTAATTCGATTAACACCTTATTTAAGAGTTACGCGTTTCTTTGGAAGGCCGTTTTCGACGTCCATTCTAGCTCGGGCTAGCCGATATTCGCGATCATAATCCATTTTTAAAATTTGAAATAATTCCGATAATAGTCAGTTAAGTTTTCGTTGTTATAAAAAGAAAGGTGTTATTTGTTATAGGATAGCTAGGGTATGCAAATTGGGGGGGGGGGGGGGGGGGGGGGTGTT